>RJWK010021102.1:0-30963 GCA_004363435.1 Platanista minor | reverse complement strand
TCTCCCATTGCGCAGGCTCAGCCATGGCTCACAGGCCCAGCTGCTCCGTGGCACGTGGGATCTTCCTGGACCGGGGCACGAACCCAAGCCCCCTGCATCGGCAGGCGGACTCTCAACTACTGCGCCACCAGGGAAGCCCTGCTATATTTTTTAACACAACATGAGAACCAGGGAAGAGGATGAAAGCTACCCTGAGCTATATCTCCTTCCAAAAGTTCAGGAAAACCAATTTCATATAAAAACAGCGAAAAGCTATGCAGTTTAGATTAGAGCAGAAAACAAACAACCTTATAGACAATGAAAGCATGCTGAGAATATATCAAAACTGCGACATTCTATTTTAAAAATAGCAAAAACACATTATGAAAATGGCACAATAGATGAAAAACAACATAAATAGAAATTAGAATAATTCAGAAATTATTGAAAGTTTTGAAATAAGAGAAAAATTTTGAAAATGAAGACTAAACTAAAAGGAACAAAAGAGGTAATAAACACAACAGATAATTCCTTAAGAGAACTAGAAGGCAAAAAAAAAGAGGAAAATGTTTTAAATTTAAAAGAAATGGGGGTGGGGGACCTTCAAAATGGCAGAGGAGTAAGACGTGGAGATCACGTTCCTCCCCACAAATACATCAAAAATACATCTACAGGCTTCCCTGGTGGCGCAGTGGTTGAGAGTCCGCCTGCCGATGCAGGGGACGCTGGTTCGTGCCCCGGTCCGGGAAGATCCCACATGCCGTGGAGCGGCTGGGCCCGTGAGCCATGGCCGCTGAGCCTGCGCGTCCGGAGCCTGTGCTCCGCAACCGGAGAGGCCACAACAGTGAGAGGCCCGCGTACCGAAAAAAAAAAAAGATGACAAAAATACATCTACATGTGGAACAGTTCCTACAGAACACCAACTGAACGCTGGCAGAAGACCTCAGACTTCCAAAAAGGAAATGATTAAAATGTCCTCAAAATTTCACACCCTCATGCTCTATAAAGCAAGCCATGTGGCTGACAGGGTCTTGGTGCTCTGGCTGAGAGTCAGACCTGAGGCTCTGAGGTGGGAGAGCCGAGATCAGGACATTGGTCCACCAGAGACCTCCAGGCTCCATACAATATCAAATGGCAAAAGCTCTCCCAGAGATCTCCATCTCAATACTAAGACCCAGCTCCACTCAACAGCCAGCAAGCTCCAGTGCTGGACACCCTATGCCAAACAACTAGCAAGACAGGAACAAAAACCCACCCATTAGCAGACAGGCTGCTTAAAACGATAATAACGTCACAGTCACCCCAAAACACACCACCAGACTTGGTGCTGCCCACCAGAAGGACAAGATCCAGCCTCATCCACCAGAACACAGGCACCAGTCCCCTCCACCAGGAAGCCTACACAACCCACTGAACAAACCTTAGCCACTGGGGGCAGTCACCAAAAACAACGGGAGCTACAATCCTGCAGCCTGCGAAAAGGAGACCCCAAACACAGTAAGTGAAGCAAAATGAGAAGACAGAGAAACACACAGCGGATGAAGGAGCAAGGTAAAAACCCACCAGACCAAACAAATGAAGAGGAAATAGGCAGTCTACCTGGAAAAGAAATCACAGTAATGACAGTAAAGATGATCCAAAATCTTGGAAATAGAATGGAAAAAAATACAAGAAATGTTTAACAAGGAGAACTAAAGAGCAAATAAACAATGATGAACAACACAGTAACTGAAATTAAAAATTCTCTAGAAAGAATCAGTAGCAGAATAACCGAGGCAGAAAACGGATAAGTGACCTGGAAGTTAAAATAGTGGAAATAACTACTGCAGAGCAGAATAAAGCAAAAAGAATGAAAAGAATTGAGGACAGTCTCAGAGGCCTCTGGGACAACATTAAATGCACCAACATTCAAATTATAGGGGTCCCAGAAGAAGAAGAGAAAAAGAAAGTGTCCGAGAAAATATTTGAAGAGATTATAGTCAAAAACTTCCCTAATATGAGAAAGGAGATAGTCAATTAAGTCCAGGAAGTGCAGAGGGTCCCACAGTGGATAAGTCCAAGGAGAAACACACCAAGACACATATTAATCAAACTATCAAAAATAAAACACAAAGAAAAGATATTAAAAGCAGCAATGGAAAAACAATAAATAACATATAAGGGAATCCCCATAAGATTAACAGTTGATCTTTCAGCAGAAACTCTGCATGCCAGAAGGGAGTGGCAGGACATATTTAAAGTGATGAAAGGGAAAAACCTACAACCAAGATTACTCTACCCAGCAAAGATCTCATCCAGATTTGACGGAGAAATTAAAACATTTACAGACAAGCAAAAGCTGAGAGAGTTCAGTACCACCAAACCAGCTTTACAACAAATGCTAAAGGAACTTCTCTAGATAGGAAACACAAGAGAAGGAAAAGACCTACAAAAACAAGCCCAAAACAATTAAGAAAATGGTAATAGGAGCATACATATCGATAATTACCTTAAATGTAAATGGATTAAATGCTCCAACCAAAAGAGATAGACTGGCTGAGTGGATACAAAAACAAGACCCACATATATGCTATCTACAAGAGACCCACTTCAGACCCAGGGACACATACAGACTGAAGGTGAGGGGATGGAAAAAGATATTCCATGCAAATAGAAATCATAAGAAAGCTGGAGTAGCAATTCTCATATCAGAAAAAATAGACTTTAAAGTAAAGACTATTACAAGAGACAAAAAAGGATACTACATAATGATCAAGGGATCAATCCAAGAAGATATAACAATTGTAAATATTTATGCACCCAACATAGGAGCATCTCAATACATAAGGTAAATGTTAACAGCCATAAAAGGGGAAATCGAAACTAATGCAATCATAGTAGGGGACTTTATCACCCCACTTTCACCAATGGACAGATCACCCAAAATGAAAATAAATAAGGAAACACAATGCTATGAAACCAGATATCAGTTACAGGAAAAACTGTGTAAAAAATACAAACACATGGAGGCTAAACAATTCTCTAATAAATAACCAGAAGATCAATGAAGAAATCAAAGAGGAAATAAAAGGAAACCTAGAAACAAATGACAATGACAACATGAAGACCGAAAACCTATGGGATGCAGTAAAAGCAGTTTTAAGAGGGAAGTTTATAGCAATACAATCCTACCTTAAGAAACAGGAAACATCTCAAATAAACAACCTAACCTTACACCTAAAGCAATTAGAGAAAGAAGAACAAAAAAAATCCCCCAAATTCAGCAGAAGGAAAGAAATCATAAAGATCAGATCAGATTTAAATGAAAAAGAAACGAATGAAAAAATAGCAAAGATCAATAAAACTAAAAGCTGGTTCTTTGAGAAGATAAAGTTGATAAACCATTAGCCAGACTCATCAAGAAAAAAAGGGAGAAGACTCAAATCTACAGAATTAGAAATGAAAAAGAAGTAATAACTGACACTGCAGAAATACAAAGGATCATGACAGATTACTACAAGCAGCTATATGCCAATAAAATGGACAACCTGAAAGAAATGTACAAATTCTTAGAAAATCACAACCTTCTGAGACAGAACCAGGAAGAAATAGAAAATATAAACAGACCAATCAGAAGCACTGAAATTGAAACTGTGATTAAAAATCTTCCAACAAACAAAAGCCCAGGACCAGATGGCTTCACAGGAAAATTCCATCAAACATTCAGATAAGAGCTAACACCTATTCTTCTCAAGCTCTTCCAAAATATAGCAGAGGGAGGAACACTCCCAAACTCATTCTACAAGGCCACCATCACCCTGATACCAAAACAGACAAAGATGTCACAAAAAAAGGAAACCACAGGCCAATATCACTGATGAACATAGATGCAAAAATCCTCAACAAAATACTAGTAAACAGAATCCAACAGCACATTAAAAGGATCATACACCATGATCAAGTGGGGTTTATCCCAGGAATGCATGGATTCTTCAATATACGCAAATCAATCAACGTGATACACCATATTAACAAATTGAAGGAGAAAAACCATATGATCATCTCAATTAGATACAGAGAAAGCTTCTGACAAAATTCAACACCCATTTATGATAAAAACCCTGCAGAAAGTAGGCATAGAGGGAACTTTCCTCGACATAGTAAAGGCCGTATGTGACAAACCCACAGCCAACATCCTCCTCAATGGTGGAAAACTGAAACCATTTCCACTAAGATCAGGAACAAGACAAGGTTGCCCACTTTCACCACTATTATTCAACATAGTTTTGGAAGTTTTAGCCACAGAAATCAGAGAGAAAAAAGAAATAAAAGGAATCCAAATCAGAAAAGAAGAAGTAAAGCCGTCACTGTTTGCAGATGACATGATACTATACATAGAGAATCCTAAAGATGCTACCAGAAAACTACAGAGCTAATCAATGAATTTGGTAAAGTAGCAGGATACAAAATTAATGCACAGAAATCTCTGGCATTCCTATACACTAATGATGAAAAATCTGAAAGTAAAATTAAGAAAACACTCCTATTTACCATTGCAACAAAAAGAATAAAATATCTAGGAATAAACCTACCTAAGGAGACAAAAGGCCTGTATGCAGAAAATTATAAGACACTGATGGTCACCTTATTTTTGATAAAGATGGCAAGAATATACAAGGGAGAAAAGACAGCCTCTTCAATAAGTGGTGCTGGGAAAACTGGACAGGTACATGTAAGAGAATGAAATTAGAACACTCCCTAACACCATACACAAAAATAAACTCAAAATGGATTAAAGACCTAAATGTAAGGCCAGACACTATCAAACTCTTAGAGGAAAACATAGGCAGAACATTCTATGACAAAAATCACAGCAAGATCCTTTTTGACCCACCTCCTAGAGAAATGGAAATAAAAACAAAAATAAGCAAATGAAACCTAATGAAACTTAAAAGCTTTTGCACAGCAAAGGAAACCATAAATAAGATGAAAAGACAACCCTCAGAATGGGAGAAAATATTTGCAAATGAAGCAACTGACAAAGGATTCATCTCCAAAATATACAAGCAGCTCATGCAGCGCAATATCAAAAAAACAAACAACCCAATCCAGAAATGGGCAGAAGACCTAAATAGACATTTCTCCAAAGTAGATATACAGATTGCCAACAAACACATGAAAGAATGCTCAACATCACTAATCATTAGAGAAATGCAAATGAAAACTACAATGAGGTATCACCTCACACCAGTCAGAATGGCCATCTTCAAAAAATCTACAAACAATAAATGCTGGAGAGGGTGTGGAGAAAAGGGAACCCTCTTGCACTGTTGGTGGGAATGTAAATTGATACAGCCACTATGGAGGACAGTATGGAGGTTCCTTAAAAAACTAAAAATAGAACTAACATATGATACAGTAATACCACTGCTGGGCATATACCCTGAGAAAACCATAATTCAAAAAAAGTCATGTACCACAATGTTCATTGCAGCTCTATTTACAATAGCCAGGACATGGAATTAACCTAAATGTCTATTGACAGATGAATGGATAAAGAAGATGTGGCACATATATACAATGGAACATTACTCAGCCATAAAAAGAAATGAAATTGAGTTATTTGTAGTGAGGTGGATGGACCTAGGGACCATCATACAGAGTGAAGTAAGTCAGAAAGAGAAAAACAAGTACTTGCTAACACATATATAGGGAATCTAAGAAAAATAAAGAAAAAGGTCATGAAGAGCCTAGGGGCAGGATGGGAATAAAGACACAGACCTACTAGAGAATGGACTTGAGGATATGGGGAGGGGGAAGGGTAAGCTGTGATAAAGTGAGAGAGTGGCGTGGACATATGTACACTACCAAACGTAAAACAGATAGCTAGTGGGAAGCAGCCGCAGAGCACAGGGAGATCAGCTCGGTGCTTTGTGACCACCTAGAGGGGTGGGATAGGGAGGGTGGCAGGGAGACGCAAGAGGGTGGAGATATGGGGATATATGTATATGTATAGCTGATTCACTTTGTTAAACAGCAGAAACTAACACACCATTGTAAAGCAATTATACTCCAATAAAGATGTTAAAAAAAAGAATTTCTATTAGTCTATTTCCTTTCCTGAACACATAAAATTACATGCATAAATTTCAGTTGTGATCTATGTGCTTGTTTTAGTATATTTCCTAATTCTATGTCAGTAAACTAATTTTGGATTTTAGTTTTCTACTCTTCAATTTTCTTCTCTCTTCTTTCTTTAGCTGCTCCCAATAGCTTCACTTTTTATTATCTGTTAATATCTTTAGGGCTAGACAGACCCCTATAAGACACTTTGTAAAAGATAATATTTCTTCTTTCTTTAGTTTGTAAAAGATAATATTTCTTCTTTCTTTAGTTTGTAAAGGATAATATTTCTTCTTTCTTTAATTTAAAGGAATAAATAGCTTTGTCCAACTTCCTTTTTACTACAACTTAGGTTGAACCATTTGCAATTGCTTTTTTTTAGGTTAAAAAAAGAACAGTTGAAATGAAGCAACCAGCACTGCCCTACATTACAGCTGAACAATGTGGGTTTAGGGGCGCTGACCCCTGCACTGTCGAAAATCAGCCTATAGTCAGCCATGCATATCCTTGGTTCCTCTCTATCTTGGGTTTTGTATCTGCAGATTTAACCAACAAGGGATAATGTAATACTATAGCAGATATTTACTGAAAAAAATCTGCGTATGCAGTTCAAACCCATGTTTGTTCAAGGGTCAACTATACATCTTTCTTATCTCTCCATCTCATGTTCTTTTTTGTAATTTCTCTATGAATCCTATACTTCTGACATCCTCATCTGTTCCTTCTACCCCTCAATACATTCTGCTTCTAATCAGTGGTTCATCTGACTCAGAATTCCCTCCTCGCCACCGATTGTATTAGTCAGGGTTCACCAGAGAAACAGAACCAATAGGCTATGTAAAGCTATATAAGAGATATAGATGTAGATATAGGAATAGGCACATGATTATGGAGGTTGAGAAGTTCCATGAAAGTTAACAATACTTAAATACTGATATAAAGTCAATACATTTTCTTCTGTTACATGATAAGGGAATAAGCAAGGAAAGAAGACAAAGATATCTGAGATAGATATACACACATATATATTCACACACAAATGTATTCATAGCAAAATAAGGAGGAAACGCTCATGACAGTTTCAGTCCTTATTTCTGTAACTGGTCCTGTGGTCATAGTTGATATTTGTAACTATCTTCATCTACTACCCATTCTATGTCTTTTGCCTCCAGCAAGCACCTCAGCTGGTCATGGTTCTTACCTGGTGAAGTCACACAAATCTTCATTCCTGAAGGATCTGGGCCATTTGTAGTCCTGCCTGGATTGGGTGGTTATAGTTTTCCATTTACCTTAATCGCAAGGCACGATAATACTGAGACACCCTAACAGATCTCGTGTATTCCAGACTTATGTTTCCTTACCTCCACTGTGGAATAATAATTCAACCTCCCCTCAGTAATCATGATCCGTCACCCAGCCAACACTGTAACTCTACTCTTTACCTGTTGTTTCAGAGGCATGAGGAACTCCAAGTGGCCAGGTGCCAGTATTAACCTCCGGTTCAATGGAATCATTGTTGAGTCTCCTGGTGGAAGCATTGCCCCCTCTGGAACTAAGATCTCTAGGTCAGCAAAGCATAAAGTCACAGAAACAAAAAGCAAAAATTTTGCTAGTGGGTCACTAGGGTTAACAGTGAGTGGTGCCACTACAATTTCCACCCCTTGATCACTAGACTCATGAATCCTGGCTATCATATAAATATGATATTGCACCATATATTGGACGCTGATTTAGAGCATATGCAGCTTTCTGTAGAACCTTACTCCAGCCCTGAAAAGTATTACCGCCTAGCTGGCTTTGTAACTGAGTCTTCAATAGGTCATTCCACCATTCTATCAAGCCAGCTACTTCAGGATGGTGAGGAACATAGTAAGACAAGTGAATTACATGAGCATGGGACCACTGTAGCACTACTTTTGCTTTGATTTGAGTTCCTTGATCAGAAACAATGCTGTGTGGAAAATCATGACAGTGGACAAGGTATTCCGTAAATCCATGGATGGTGGTTTTGGCATAAGTGTTGCATGCAGAGAAGGCAAATCAATATCTAGAGTAAGTGTCTATTCCAGTAAGAACAAAATACTGTGCCTTCCATGATGGAAGCAGTCCAATTGATCAGCCTGCACCAGGTAGCTGGCTGTTCACCCTGGAGAATGATGCCATATGAGGGCTCAGTGTTAGAATCGGCTGCTGGCAGATTGGGCACTCAATAGTAGCCACGGCCAGGCTGGTCTTGGTGAGAGGGAGCCCATGTTGCTGAGCCCATGCATAATGTCCATCCTTGCCACCATGGCCACTTTGCTCATGAACACATTGGGCAATGACAGGGGTCTGGGGAAAGAGGCTGACTGGTGTCCACAGAACGTGACATCCTATTCTACTGATTGTTATAATCCTCTTCTGCTGACGTCACCCTTTGGTGTGCATTTACATAGGACACAAATATCTTCATGGTTTTGCCCATTCAGAGAGATCTATCAACATACTTCCTCCTCAAATCTCTGCTCACCAATTTTCCAGTCATGTTCCTTCCAAGCCCCTGATCATCCAGTCAGACCATGGCCACAGACCATGAATCAGGATATAGTTGCACACCTGCCCTTTTCTCCTTCTAAGCAGAGTGAACAAACAGGTGCACTGCCCAAAGTCCCGCCCACTGGGAGGTGTTTTCACCACTATTTTTAAGGGATATCCCAGGAAGAAGCTGTAGTGCTGCAGCTGTCCACTTTGAGGTGGTGCTTGCATATTCTGTAGAACCATCTGTAAACCAGGCCTGCGGCTCCTTTTTCTCTTTCAGCTGGTCATAGGGAATGCCCCATGAGGTCATAGGTACAGGCTGGGAGAGAGAAGGCAGGGTAGCGGGAGTAGGGGCCACCGACATTTGGGTCACTTCTTCATGTAATTTATTGTGCCTTCAGGGCTCAGGTCCAGTCCTGTATACAACACTTCCATTTTGACGATGGAGTGTTGCTGTGCATGTCTCACTCTAGAACTTCATGGGTCAGTTAACACCCAGTTGATAATGGGATGCTCAGGTCATGTGGTAAATTGTTCAATCTCTGCAAAGGCCCAGTAGCAGGCCAAGAGCTCTCTCTCAAAAGGAAGGTAGTTATCTTCAGATGATGGCAGGACCTTGCTCCATAATCCTAAAGACCTATGCTGCAATTCACCTGCGGGGATCTGCCAAAGGCTCCAAACAGCATCCTATCTGCCACTGCCACTTCAAACACCATTGGATCTGGTGAATCATATAGCCCATTTGACAGACCAGCTTACACAGCACAAATGTTCAGCGTACAGAGAGTAAGCAGCGAAAAAGAAACAAATCCCAGGAGTGATGCAAAGTCCAACAAGTGGTGATCTAGAATGGGCACTATTTAAAGAACAGGCAGGCATCTAGAAGTTCTGCCAGAATTTAGGAAAAGGACTAGCAAGATAATCAGACTTTTGGTTTTAGCAGAAACATATCTCCTGAGAAAGCAAAAAGTAGCTTGGACTGAGAAAGTAAAAATCTGCCCACCATTTGTCAGACTGGAAAAACAGACGGAAATAAAGCCAGCTGCAAATGTTAACAGAAAATAACATCTCTCTCAAGGACACTGAATCTATAAAGTGTCATGACAACCCCTACTTTGAATGACTCCTACTTTATTAATCACTGAGAAATTTTGTTCTCTAAAATCATAGATTAGCAGAGACTTTGCTTTTTAAAATTATGTCAGTAAAAATAAACCACCCCACTTTTTTTTAAAATAAATTTATTTATTTATTTATTTTTGGCTGTGTTGCGTCTTTGTTGTTGCGTGCGGGGGCTACTCTTTGTTGCGGTGTGCAGGCTTCTCATCGCGGTGGCTTCTCTTGTTGCGGAGCACAGGCTCTAGGTGCACAGGCTTCAGTATTTGTGGCACGTGGGCTTCAGTAGTTGTGGCTTGCGGGCTCTAGAGCGCAGGCTCAGTAGCTGTGGCACACGGGCTTAGGTGCTCCACGGCATGTGGGATCCTCCCGGGCCAGGGCTCGAACCCAAGTCCCCTGCGTTGGCAGGCAGATTCTCAACCACTGCGCCACCAGGGAAGCCCTAAAACACCCAACTCTTGCCTGGAGGGTCTGAGGCACTATGACACAAAGACTCCGTCTCAATTTACAACCCAGGGGCAGAGATTCAGATACAACTGTCCACATCTATCTTCACTTCACTTTGTACTTCCCAAGGACGCAGGAGCCTGGGTCTATTTCACAGTCCAAACCTGATGTTGACCCCTTCAGCCACAGCCCAGCTTTGCTTTGAGCCTCTCAAACACTGTTTCATTTAAATATCCCCTCAGTTTCATCCTTTCCCCAAATCCTACAATTGTCCTACCTTTTCCTTTGCTAAGACTCCCAAGTTGCTCTGGTGGGCAGTCTCCTTCCTTGCATTGGGTCCAGAAGCCTGATTGTGTCAGACAATTTGCTCCTGGTTGCCTTAGGCTGATTGGGCTGGGACAGTTCTAATCAGTGTACATGCTAGAATGAGATGAGGAGGCTATGCAGAAGCCCAGTTAGAAAGGTCACAGGGGATGGTTGCTTGAGGACAAGGTAAGGATCCACTTAAGGGAATCAAGGTATTAGGACAAGAAAAAAGGTAAATGTGCTTTTGTGCCAAGCCTAAATGTTGGTCTGTTACAGCCTGAGTATCTCCTGCTTTCAGTTCAGATTGTGTTCGAGCAACAAGGAAGGTTCAGTGGTTTCAACTGAGGAAAGTACTAGGGAGGTAGGAGCTGGGAACCAGTTGGTTGTGACAGATCTTGGGAACAGGCCAAAGAGCCAGTGAGGTAAGCTCGAGCACAGCAACCCTTGACTAGGGGCTTGGACTGGAGCCTCACACTGGACGATGTCTGGGAATTAAATTTTGCAAGTGTTTTCCTCCCACAGACACATCTTCATCTCTTTGAAAAGAAAATTCTAGGGAGGAGAAGAAGGAAGGAGTAAAGGAGGGAGGGGTATAGCTAGTGGCAAGCCCAAAATAATGGATGTGGGAGTAAGGGAAGCAACTTATGATACAGCTGTCTGTAAATGCAGTGTTTCATGCTAGAGCTGGGGCTGTGCAAACTAATGGAAAACACACTGAGTCTAATGTACTGGTGACTTTTAGACCTTATACCATTTTCTGAGCTACATGTATCCCCCATAGGAATTGACTCTTTTTTTTCCTTTTTTTTTTTTAATTTCTTACTTCTTTCTTCTTTTTTCTTTTTTAGCATATAAACCCAAGGTCCCTGTTCAGAGGGGAGAGGTTGGGAACATTGAGCTGTTGGCTTGTTTCACTCTCTAGAGGATTTGCTTGCAAGCAGCTGTGAATGGATCACTGTGAGAACACAATGATATTTTCATCTGTGAACTGAGCTATTCTATTCTGTTCCTGTTCCTTTTAGGGAGAGGAAAATTGTTCCTAGTTATTTTGGTCTCAAGTTTTTCAGAACCTCCATTACAAACCATAAAGCAAGTTTGACTTCTGGGAAATTCTATTCCAATTAATAATTTAAAATGTATTTATATGATGAGGTATGGATTCTCTAGAGGTTATATTTTTATAATCTATTTTAGAAAATAGATTTTGGACTTCTCTGGTGGCGCAGTGGTTAAGAATCCACCTGCCAATGCAGGGGACATGGGTTTGACCCCTGGTCTGGGAAGATCCCACATGCCGCGGAGCAACTAAGCCCGTGCGCCACAACTACTGAGCCTGTGTGCCTAGAGCCCACGAGCCACAACTACTGAGCCCGTATGCCACAACTACTGAAGCCTGCACGCCTGGAGCCCATGCTCCGCAACAAGAGAAGCCACCGCAGTGAGAAGCCCGTGCACCGCAACGAAGAGTAGCCCCCGCTCGCTGCAACAGTAGAAAGCCCACGTGCAGCAACGAAGACCCAACGCAGCTTAAATAAATAAATAAATAAATAAATAAATGAAATTTTAAAAAGTGGAAAAGAAACAGAGGTTTGTAAGGAGAAAATTGAATGTGAAAAGTAAATGTAATACATAGCTGATTCACTTTGTTATAAAGCAGAAACTAACACACCATTGTAAAGCAAATATACTCCAATAAAGATGTTAAAAAAAATGACAAAAGTAAATGTAAAATGACTACTAGCAGTAATAATGTTTTATAACCCTTTTGTAAACCAAAGGCTTTCACATCTTTTTCTTACTGCAACCAAGAGTATATGCATACTTAGACATATCTGCGTATGTATGTACATAGAGAGAAAGAACACTGTTTCATAAAACACTACACATTATACACTAAAGATTTTTCTTTTTTATTCTTTCATTTTACAAAATGCTGGTCATGTGTCACTAAACTGATATCATGACCTACTAAATGAGTGGCAACCTGCAGTTTAAAAAATACTACTCTCATGGGCAATATTAGCAGTTTCTTCATTAATCTTTAGTCCAGAAAATAACCTAAAAGCAATTTTATTTTCTAATACTAGACTTCTTGTGTTCAAAGGATCTACCCTTGAGATGTTCTTTGGGAGTGTCTCCTTCATTTTCACCTTGAAGTTACGGACTGAGGTCAACGAAGATATTACAGTGGAAGATCAGGATCATAGTCTTCCTTCATGGTTTCTGACATCGGCCCTAGATTCTGAACATCTCCTCTCCCCTGCCCCAGAAATACTTTTTAAGGTGAAGTCTTTATAAGAACTGGCAGGAAATTTATCCCGCTTGACTCAGGTGACACCTGCAGAGACTCTCATTGGACTAGAAATGGGAAGTGATAAAAAAATAGGGACAGGTTAAATACCTAAGGCATTTCATAAAATAAAATACGACACAGCTTTGAAAAAAGAACGTCAATCTGTGTGTAACAGACCAATATTCAAGGTATAGTTTTAGGTTAAAAAGAATGAGTTAAGCACACTGTGTGTAGTAGACTTCCATGTGTTTTTAAAAGGGGGACATACGTGCTTATATGTGCATAGAATATTTCTGGAAATTTCCACAAGATATTAGTAATGGGAATTGCCTCTAAGGAAGAGAAATAGAGGACTGGGAGTCTGGGATGATAGAGATTTAATATTTTTGCCTACCTTTTCATAGTGTTTGAAATTTTTATTTTGTGTATATATACATATTACTTTTTCAATTAAAAAAATAACTTATTTTAGGGAATTCCCTGGCAGTCTAGTGGTTAGGACTCAGCACTTTCACTGCCAGTGTCATGGAACTAAGACCCCACATGCTGCACAGCATGGACAAAAAAAAAAAAAAAAAAAAACTAATTAAAAAAAATATGTTGGAGGAAGTAAGTACTCACAAACTCATTAAGATGAAGGGAGTTTTCCTTGTGAGCAGTCCTAGAAATAGATGTTTATTATAGCACCAAAATTCATTATCTCTTTCATTTACATATATTATATAATTTACAAAGAGTTTCATATCCATTGCCTGACTTAGTGTTCATAACAACCTTCTGAAATAGGTAGGACAGTTACTAGAAGCCACAATTTACAAATTGGAAAAAAACAAAAGGGCTAAAGGAGTTAACAATCTAGAGCATAGTTTAAGGAAAGAAGTTTGGAGTCATTACATGATTAATATATAGTAGAAACTTGAAATTTTACAGTATTATGAGTTACCAAGTAGTTTATAAATGGCAGTATTTTTAAAGCCTTCAGCAATATTACTTGCAATATAGATCTCTTAAGTAAGAAATTCATGCATAAAGGAAGGAGGCAGGAAAAAAAAAAGCCTACTGAAACTCTTTGTGTAAAATATGCCCTATAATAGAGCATAAATTTTCAACCAGTCAGCTAATGACTGGCTGAAAATTAACATTAAAGAAGTTGCATTCAAAACTTTGCCATATAGAATTTTACCCTTGAATTAGAACAAATCTAAAATAATTACCTAAGTGGAAGAGAGATATTACAAATCATCACTTACTAAATCTTGAATAATACCCTAAAGGCTTATGCTTATGGTCATTATATCTCCCAGAGTCCCAGATAAGCCAAATTTACACCTCCAGTCCCCGGGTAATTATTCATAGCAGCCCTTTCCCTCTCAAGGGTACCCTAGTTTGGGGATAAATGATATAACCACCTTATTAAATATCACACTCTAGTTTCATACACCTTTAAGATCCTCATGTTCTAGGGTTAGGGCTTCATCTCAAAACTAAGAAGTACCCACATTCATGCAAAATCTGAAGAACCCATGTTCAGATTTTAGCAGCATGTATGACTCTCAGATAAAAAAGAGTTGTTTCCAAAGCAACTGTGGGCTTTACTAAAGAGATTAAAATAAGAGGGAAGTCTCAGAGTCTGATTTGGAATTTTTGGTTTGTAGGGGTTTAAAGGCAAATGTGAACCAAGTTTGGCTTGGTGAGACTGAGGCGGAAGACAAATAACTGACTCCACTTAGCAGACTTCTGAACAGAGAGTTCAAAAAGTGCATCCCCTCCAAGAGCACTTCATTCATGAGTTTGTTTATTTATTAATAGTTGTTGGAGCATGTTCTAAGCACTGCCTCAGTTTTGTCAATAGTTTTGGGGACTTTATGCTCCATTTCCAGCACTTTGCAGGAATGTGATACTATACATGAGGTTTTGTTTAAACCAGCCTCTGAATTCTTTCCTGCTTAGCGCTCTTTAGAATTTCCATAATTTGTAATTACTCTATTCACTAATTACAAAGATTATTCTCATGGTCCATGTAGGTTAAATCGTTGCTGTGATTTTTTTTTTCATGTTGCAAGTGTATTTCTTCCTTAGAACAAGCCGATGAATTGTAGCCAAGCTGGAGATCATGGTAACAGCATCTTTTACTCAGCAGTAAGCAGACCATCTACCCAGAATATATAATTACTGAAAGATTAAGGCATTAAGATGTGTTTACTTGCTACATTTTCTAAAGCACTTGGCATTTAAATTGAAGTTATTTAGTATGTGATTACTTGAGGTTTCTGTGTAAAATACTAAAGAGTATTTTAATCATTCTTCTATGTTTACATTTACACTTTTAACAAAATCTTTTCAGAATATATTTAACACGTGGGTACACAGATTCTCTCTCTGAGGGTGTTCGGACCTGGTTCTGAATTTGACAATTTGACTATTTTCTTGTTGTTTCTGTAGATGTTTGCATATGTCTTCTCTTTTATTTCTCCCCTTTCTTTACTTTCTTAGAAATCTTTATTTCCTATCAATTACTCACCAGATTGTTCACAAAAGGAATCTTGCGGAGCTTTCTTTAGTTCTAATCGTCACTGGTTGAGTGATTACTGTCACTGCCTTCACTGTCACTATCACTGTCACTACCACCTCCATTGTTGTTGCTGTTACCAGACTTGCTGTCACTCTCATCACCACTGTCAGATGCACTGTCATTGCTGTCACTATCACTGCTGTTGCTGTCATTGCTGTTACTGTCACTCTTGTCACTGCTGTCACTATCACTGCTGTCACTGCTATCACTACTATCTGATTTTCTGTCACTGTCACTGCTGTCACTATCACTGCTGTCACTGCTGTCACTGTCACTACTGTCACTATCATTGCTGTCACTGTCACTACTGTCACTGCTATCACTACTATCTGATTTGCTGTCACTGCTGTCACTATCACTGCTGTCACTGCTGTCACTGTCACTACTGTCACTATCACTGCTGTCACTGCTGTCACTGTCACTACTGTCACTTCTATCACTACTATCTGATTTGCTGTCACTGCTGTCACTGTCACTGCTGTCACTATCACTGCTGTCACTATCACTGCTGTCACTGCTGTCACTGTCACTACTATCACTGCTATCACTATTATCTGATTTGCTGTCACTGCTGTCACTATTGTCTGATTGACTGTCACTACTGTCACTGCTGTCACTACTGTCACTGCTGTCTGACTTGCTGTCACTACTGTTACTGCTGTCATTGTCTGATTTACTGTCACTATCACTGCTGTCACTACTGTTACTGTCTGATTTACTGTCACTGTCACTGCTGTCACTACTGTCACTGCTGTCTGACTTGCTGTCACTGCTGTTACTACTGTCACTGTCTGATTTGCTGTCACTACTGTCACTGCTGTCTGACTTGCTGTCACTACTGTTACTGCTGTCATTGTCTGATTTACTGTCACTGTCACTGCTGTCACTACTGTCACTGCTGTCTGATTTGCTGTCACTACTGTCACTGCTGTCACTGCTATCACTACTGTCACTGCTGTCACTGCTTTCACTACTGTCGCTGCTGTCTGATTTGCTGTCACTACTGTTGCTACTGTCACTGCTATCACTATTGTTGCTACTGTCACTGCTGTCAGACTTGCTGCCACTACTGCTGTCACTGCTTTCACTACTGTCACTGCTGTCTGATTTGCTGTCACTACTATTGCTACCGTCACTACTATCACTATTGTCGCTGCTGTCACTGCTGTCAGACTTGCTGCCACTACTACTGTCACTACTGTCACTGCTATCACTACTGTCACTGCTATCACTGCTTTCACTACTGTCACTGCTGTCACTGCTGTCAGACTTGCTGTCACTACTACTGTCACTGCTGTCACTACTGTCACTGCTATCAGTACTGTCACTGCTGTCACTGCTTTCACTACTGTTGCTACTATTGCTGCTGTCACTGCTGTCTGATTTATTGTCACTACTGTCACTGCTGTCACTGCTATCACTGCTGTCACTACTGTCACTGCTGTCACTGCTATCTGATTTATCTTTGGTGCTGTCTGATTTTCCATTCTTATCACTCCCATTGTTACCATTGCCATCACTACCACTATCATTAGCATCTGATGTGTTATCACTATCATCTTCTCCTCCTTTTGAGTCACTGTCATTGCCATTATCACTTGATTCATCAGAGTTATAAGAAGCATCTCTTCGGCTACTGTGGTTGTTGTCACCTTCAGAATTGGTATCATCACTGCCATTAGACTCATCAGTGCTGTTGGGATCATCTCCTTGCACAGATTCATCACCAAGCTCATAACTGTCAGAGCCATCACTGTTACTGTCACTACGTGTTTTGCTGGGTCCAAACTTATTTTGAGGTTCTAATTTCTGGCCAGGTCCTTGCATGACGTCAACCTCGTCTTGTATCTTGACATTTCCTTTGCTCACAATCATTCCATGTTGGCCTTTACTCTCTTTATCTTCATTCATGTTCCCAGCTTCTTTGGTAATATTGTTTCTGTTGCCACTGCTGGGACTTTCCATTTCTATTCCCTATGGAAAGATGGAGAAAAGAATGATTAATTAGCTGAATATTATTCCGCAAAATTGCATTGGTTTGAGGAAGACTGACTGGGGAAAGTGGCCATAGAACAGGAGTTCAGCTTCCAGTACTTCAGAAACATCTGTCTGTGAAAACGTGCTTTATTCAGTACTTGAAAGTACTCTGGTGTTTAGATTATAGACCATCCCATTTGTGTTTTTACCCAGTAAGAGCTTGCGTAAACAGTTACGTGCTGCATTAATTATTTAGCATAAGACTTTTGAAGAATTATAACCAAATTCTCAGAGATTTCTGCTTTTTTAAATTGTTCTATAGCAAAGTCTAGTATGGATTCTAGCTTTCTCATTAAATATTCAAGTAATTTAGATGCAAAAATACATGACTATTTGTCATGATTTATTTTCATGCTACCATCATGGGAGGAGGGGGAGAATTTAAACTGCCATTGAAAGAAACCAGCTTCACAAACTAACCTTAACTTGGTTCTTCCCAATAGCAGGTGGCTCTAATTTTTCAGTGAGTCCATTTTCCACAGCTTTGCTTTCTCTGTGATTGGGATTTTGAGTGTCCTCTATTTTTTGGCTAACATTGTCTCCTGAAATACCATCTAAATCTTCCTCACTCTTGGAGGTGTTGTCTCCATCAATAGCATGGGTGTCTTCTTTGTCTGCAGGGTCATCATCTTCACTACTAATTGAATTTTGACCTAAGCTATTGTCATCGTCATCTTCTGTTTCCTGAGGTTGACCCTCTTGGCCGTTGCTGTTATCAGGGCCTTTTTCTCCATTCCCTGTTTCTTCACCTTCATCATCACCAGAGCCCTTGTCTTCATTTTCATCTGCTCCATTCTCACTAGGACTTCTATCAGAATTATCCAAGGCAACATCTCTATTGCTATCTCTTCCATCAGAATTATTCAAGGCAACATCTTCTCTATTGCTATCTCTTCCATCAGAATTATCCAAGGCAACATCTCCTCTATTGCTATCTCCACTTCCCCCTGGTGTTACCCCTGTCTCCTCATTCCCGTTGCTCTTGCCTTCTCTCTGAGGTGTTTTTTCACTTGTATCACCCCCATTTCTACAGAAATTCCCACTTATTTCATCCTCATGACCTGTACCATTATTGCTTCCAGCTACTTGATGTCCATCTTCTTGGACAACAGTCGCATCTTCACTCTGACTTGCATTTCCAACACCTCCATTTTTGGAATTGTTCTCAGTAATCCCATTAATATTGCTCCCATTTGCTGTTCCAGCACTGTCGATGATGCTTACTTGTCCCCTGATGCCATTTGCTGTGGTGCTGTCTTCTCGATGGATCCCATCATGACCGTATGTTTCTGGTTTTCCTGTGCCCCCATTCAGATCCTCAGTATTCCCCTCTTCATTTGCTAACATGGAACGTGTAGAACTTTTCTCTCCCACTTCTGCCCCCTCAGAACCATTTCTCTCTCCTTTGTAACCATCTTTGGTGTACTGTTGCCTTCCTCTTTCATTTTCATGCAGGAGGACACCACTTTCTTTGGTGGTATCATTGGCATTTAACTCATCCTGGAAAAGAGAAACAATGCAAAATAAATTGTGGATACCATCTTAAAGTAAAGCAAACTGAAAGATGAGCATCAATTTTTTGGAAGTTAATGGAATCTAAAAACAACTTAGAAACATATTTTGCATCCTATACCTGTATTGGCACTTTCAATTTTGCTAGAAGATTTAAATTCACAGACTTGTCAACAGCATGTCTCTCCAATGGCTTGATTTGAGGAACCTACCAAAGTGAAAATACTGGAAATTGAAAACATTCTTATTTTGTGCACATGTGTGCTGACACATGCCCCCCCCCAACCACCACACTCACATTTTTCCCCAAATGAAGAAAAAAAGATATAACACAAAGGTCAAAGTATAATCTAACTGGGTAGAAAAGAGAAGTGGCTTGTTATAGGGCTTATGTAGAATTTAAACTTGGCAGTATTCCCAATTTTATTGAAGTATTAACCAGATCACTTAAATGTAGAAAGGGAGTAGTCTTTTATAAAAATGAAGAGAGACCTTTGATATTTCTGTACGATGTTTCTTGCAATAGCACCAGACCCACATTAAGTATAATCCTGGCCAAAACCCCTAAGAAAATAGTAGGTCTGACCAGAGCCAGGGAGGAAGCAAAGGCAAGTACTTTGCTACTTCTATGCCCTTCAGGAGCACAATGAAAACAGTTGAGAAAATTCTCAACTACAGAAATATCTAAGTATTTGGTATTATGAAAATATATCAAAATGTTAGCCATAGCAGCTGGCTAATAAAATTACAAATGGTTTAATTTTCCTAATTTTTTTTTGTTGGTATTTATATGTATATTCCAAATTTAACTTTCTGAGTGAAACATCAGTTTTCCCTTTGTTGAAAAAAAACGTGATTTTTTTCCTATGTTTCTTTCTTGAAATCTTCCTAAACAATACAAGCTTTGTTGATATTAGAATGAAACTCATAGGGCATTAGCAAAGATGGACAGTCTCCATGACTTCTAAGCATTAAATGTAAATGAATCGGAATGAATTTTAAAAGAAATAATCCTTCCAACAAGACAGGAGTTTCAATTAGAAGAAGGGGAGCATGAATTGGAGTGCCTGTTTGGTTTTGTTGAGACCCCAAGTATATCTTGTAAAGCCTTTCATGTAAATCTAAAAGTTTAGACTCAGCTGATCGACAAGGTCTCAGGAAAAAAAAAAAAAAAAAAATATATATATATATATATATATATATATATATATATATATACATATATATATATATAAATGTTAGCTTATAAGAGATAACAAACTAAGAAGGGTTTTTTGAGGAAGGCATACTTACTGGAATGGCCCATGCTACTGTCCAAATGCAAAAATATATAATTATCTTCATTGCCTTTAGAAATATTAATCAGTGGCTGTTTTTGAAGAAAAAAGAACAGCACAAAATTACTTATAAAGCAAAATATGATAACCATATAATGTATTATTTTGGTCTGTAAGCATTTGTGTTTTTCCTAGGCAAGGAGTATGGATCCAACATCAGAAGAAGCTGTCAAGACTCAGTGTTCCAGAACACACCTGGAGTGGTCACAGTGACATACAATGGCATCATCCAGCTCAGCATTGATGGAGCTACCTAGGCTTTTTCTGCCTTTGCCAATGAAGGGGTAGAGCCAGGCAGTTACAAAAACCATAACTATAACTTTCTCCTTCTGCTGTTCCTGATGGCAATAATGTGTCTGCTGAATAGTTTTAATCAAGGATTAACTAATTCTGCTAAGACTGTGCTTAAAAGATTGTGCTTATCATCCCCACCCCAAATCCACACAACTGGGCTGGCTAGACTGTACAGAAAAGAAATTACTAGCATGAAGATGAAAGAACGTGGAGTTTGGATTCAGAGACCTGGGTTCCAATTCTATCTTTGCTACCTGATGTGTGAGCTTGAAGAATTTAAGTAGCTTTCTTAAGCATTTCACTCCACGGTCTGGGATAATAATAATACCTGCACTTCAGGATTATCCCAATTATCTTAGCAGAAGAATTTTCTCTGAGAAACATTCTCTGACTCCATGTCAAAGGGCATTTGATGTCGCTCTCCTCTTTACACCCAGGAGCTTCTGCACACCTTGCTAGTAGCGCTGCACAGTTTTCACTGTTTTAAAGTAGCCTGGTGGCTACTTATATGTTCCCCCACTCTACTGAGAGCTCCTGAGGTCCAGGAGAGTGTCTTGGTGATCACTGTGTTCCAAACCATAGCACAGAAAAAGCCATTTTGTGAATGATGCTGATGAATATATACTTATTACTATAAGCAACATGTAGCAGTGTTCTGGGCATTTAACAGTCTCAATAAATGATAACGATTATTATGTGGGACTTCTAAAAACATGATCCTTCATTCCTTTTAGAATCTACATTCAGAAACGATCTAATGTACATTTTTGATACATTGGGATAGACATTGAGTTCATGAGAATCAAAAATTTAACCGCTGTTTACTGAAAGTTGGATTTCTTGATATAATGATGCTATTACTATAGAAAGGAAGGAGGAATTTTACTTCTATTTCATGCACTCCCACTGGATTTATAGATTATAATATTGTATGTCATAAGATAGCCTTGATTGAATTTAATGTTGATAGTGGAAGCATAATAAAACCGCAGTGAATATCGACTGTCCTAGAAGTATTGGCATTTTCGCAGGAGAGAGGACCCAGTTCCAGAGCTATTGAGAGGGGAAAAAAATGTGCTTACTCTTATAGCTGTTCAACAGAAAGCCAAGAATAGCTAGACCTCTTTCAAAAATGCTATAGATTAAAAACGAGGCTGACGTGACCTCAGGACCCTATAATGCAGAGCTCTGGGGCATAGATGTTGAGGGGCAGCTGTTTAGTAAGCAGAGGTTATACTGTACTTTGCAGTCCCAAACCTAATTATTACATAGATTCTGCAGAAGACCAGTCTACACTGTGATTTGGAGGAAATATGGTATCCTGGAAAGGAACTTATAGTGAAGGACAGAGTTATGTGCATCCCATTTCTAAACTGCAATCCAGCGACCTGACCACTTTAGCTCTCTTTCAAATCTACACCAGAGCAATTGCACAATGCACGACGCTACTTGCCACTGTGTCCACAGGTACGTAAATGGCTTGAAAGACTATTATAGAAATGGCCTCAGTTTTGTCAGTCTGAAAGCAGAGGTTTCAGAATTGTGTGAACCCCCTTCAGATTATTTGACGTATTACCACAAACAAAATGAGATTTTACTTAATTTGAACAAGTTAATAAAACCTTGAAGAGCAAAGCTTAAATAAAGCCCTGTTTCAAAGCCCAAGGTAGGTATTTATATCTGGTTATCTAATTTGTTACCAAAACTAATAAAAGCAACCAGATAATTACAAGGTTTCTACCTCAGTTTACCAATTTTTTTAGTAACATGTCTTTTATTTTCCAAACCTATTATTATATCATGAAACAGAAAAAGTGTGTGACAGAAGTCAGACTCTCCAGATATCCTAAGTAGAAGTATTTTAATCTAGTTTTAAAACCCTAATGTCAATTGGTAAAATAATAATAACAATTATTATTATTATTATTTTAGGCCAAAGGTTGATTTTTCAGGGACCAAAAAATTAAATGTAAACTGAGATTCATTCGTTCATTCATTCATTCAACAAACATTTGAAGGCCTAATGTGGGCCAGATACTGAACCCTGGGAACAGATATGAGTCCTATCCTCATAGAGTTTATTACTGACTATATTAGCCAATCTTTGAAATAAATGTAACATAATGTGTTAAATCAAATTCCTAAATCCATGTTTATTTCTTAATACAGTCAGTGTTTAAATGTTACTGTTTGAAAGAGATGGTTTTTCTGCATAAAAAATAACAGTAATGGAGCTTTAGTGAATTATGCATAAAATATTCTAATCACTCATTCCATTGTTAATATTTTTGATATAAAATATGTGCTTCATCTTACATATACTTTTCCTGACTATTAGCAACTGATATTTTAACATAATGGCTGTGGAAAAAAAGTCTTATTCTTCAGTGATGCAATATTTTGCTAGGTGGAATTAGCACCACTTACCACATAATTTTCCATTATCTTTTAAAACATTTGACAAGTCAAAAGGGAAGGAAAATGTCTAATCGTAAGGGTTATTCATTTTTTTAAATCAAGTTGGCTTCTCTGAAATTCGAATTTCTTTCTAAAGAAATCAGTTGGGTCCATCTTACCTTAAAAGCCTTCAAAGGGACTTTGAAAATCCAGGATTTCTTATCTTTCTCTTTGAGGACTGAGAGTGGCACACTGTCCTGGGCTTTTGCATGACAATTTTGTACCTGCCGAATTTTAAAGTCAGTTTGATAATTTTCTCAACCAATCACTGTTTAGGATCCTTGATATGGGGTTATAAAGTGTCACTGTCTCTATGAAGCACATAATAAGTTACCCCACTTCCTTCACTTGCTGATATGTATTTGCTCACTGAACCATTCGATTCCAAAGGGACTAGACTTACTTTCACTTAATTAAATAGCTCCTGGGAGGCTGTTTTGCATCTTAAATATAGACAATCAGTGTAACATATCTGAAAAGAGCCACTTAAACTCTGTCACCCTGACATTTCTTGTCTTACTAAGGTTGGCAATCTAAGAAAACTCTAGGTTTCTTTAGTAAATATACTGCTTATTTAAGACCCCTATCATTCCTGAGGTAGGTATTAAAGTTTCTGTGCTATAATTCAAGAAACTGTCCACATACAACAGCCTTGACATTGCCTGAGAGGTCTTTAACAGTCTATAAATAGTAACTCCCAAGAAATCTCTCTGACGTAAATAAACAGTGGTGTGAAGCTTAAAAATGTATCAATTTAGTATTCAAACTAAATTTTAAAAATAGATATTCAAAATACTAAAACTCACTGTAAGGTAGCTAGATGTGCAAAAGTGCATACATACAGTAGATCTAGCTCACAGTTATCTCTGTTATTTGTGCTAGCTGTGGAGGACGACCTAGAAAGC
Organism: Platanista minor; assembly: GCA_004363435.1. Taxonomy (NCBI): domain Eukaryota; kingdom Metazoa; phylum Chordata; class Mammalia; order Artiodactyla; family Platanistidae; genus Platanista; species Platanista minor. Next base: position 7,089 of record RJWK010021102.1, on the reverse strand, counting down.
CAGGCCATAATGCTAGCAGAAGTTCTGGCACCTGAACTCACCATTCACTTGAACCCCAGACGTATGCTATAATGCGGGTAACCCCTAAACCAGTTCTCCAATCTAAGGGTTGAAAACCTTGACAGTCCAAGTCTCTCCAAGTACTTGTTCAAAATATCCCAATTTTTTAAAATGTCATAATATCAAAGGATGTTAACCAAGTAACTTGCTACTACCCAACAGTGATAACTCCAGGATCTATATATAGAACTATTACAGGGAAAGTAGTAAGGTTGAAAGGGAGTGGAAGGAATGGAAAGAGATTTGTCTTGAAGCTGTGTTTTCATAGCAAGCACTTTGTTCTTATCTAAACAGCATGTTTATGTGGGTGGCTTAAAGAACCTAATCAAATTTTAAGGAGTCTTAAGTCACTTCTGGGAGCAACACAACACATACTAGTGGAGGTTAGGGAACTGAACCTGCCTTCCTTTTCCATTAATTTGAATTAACATGAGAATTCTGATCTTTTGTTAACTTTCCCAGGTTTCAGCAAAGGATTGTAGCGTCATACCCTCAGCTTTTTCTAGATCATTCTCTCCTGATGGCAAATCTCTTAATTTTAACATCTTTTGCCATTTGGATAGGCAGAGACCTTTCAATACCATCAGGTCCTGGTTTCCTTCTCTTTAACAGTTTTTCTCTCAATGTATTTTCTCTCCTCTTGCATTTTGTTATAAGTAGCAAGAAGAAGCCAGGCAGAAGCTTCAACACTTTGTTCAAAAATCTCCTTAGCTATATATCCAAGTCTAGTGCTTACAAATTCTGCTTTCCACATAACTGAAGGACAAAATTCTGCCAAGCTTTCTGTCACGAAGATAACAAGAATCCTCTTCCTCCAAATTCCAGTAATGTCTTGCTCACTTCCTTCTGAGACCTCACCAGCCTTGTCTTTAACAGCTATATTTCTACTAACAGTTTTCCAGCCTTTACCCATTGTCTGATTCCAATGCTACACCCACATTTTAAGAATTTCTTATGGCAGCACCCCACTTCCATGTACCAAAATCTATATTAGTTTTCTCTTGCTGCCTATCAAGTCGCCAAGTATACTTTTGCTTTTAGAAGGCTCATTTAGCCTCACCTAAATAATCTCTTTATCTTAAAGTCAACTGATTAGTAAACTTAATTACATTGGCCAAATCCTTTTTGCCATATTAACAGGACTTCATCATGAGGCATGAGATAGATGGGCCCCAGCCCGAACAGTTTCCCCACTATAGACAGAAACTCCATAACAGCAGAAACTTCATAAAAGCAGGATGATGGAGGAGGCTGAGCCCTGCCCAGATAGAAGATAAGAGAACACATATTCCTCATCCTCGAAATCAGGAGACCTCCCCGACTACACATGAGCAGAAAGGCTCCTTGAGGTCAAAAGCGGAGTGATGCTAACTGGTGCCAACTGATGCTCATTACCCATAGGCCTCTTCGGCAGAATCCATCTTGGCTAAGAGCTGCATGTGCACACATGGGAAAATCTTGAGCCATACCAAATACAGACTTTGAACCAGGCAAATCAAAATGATTGGCCAAAGGAAACCTAAAAGAAATGCCCCATAAAAGTGGTTCAAACTGCCACGAGGGCACAACTCTCTCTCTGAGCCCACCCATGTGTGTCTATCCCCACGTACTGTACTTCTTTTTCCCCCTAATAAATACTTTACTTGTTTCACTACTTTCCAGCTTTGTGGGAATTCTTTTTCTGCAAAGCCGTAGGGCCAGGGCCTTGTCACTGACCACCGTTCTAGTGGCTAGGATTCGGTGCTCTCACCACTGCGACCTGACCTCAATCTCTGGCTGGGATCTGAAACCCTGCTTCAAGCCGCTGTAGGCCAAGGCCACCAGAGATCAATCATGGAAATGATACTTCATCATATTTACTCATTCTCCCCACATTCAAAGGAGAGAGGATTGTACAAAAGTGAGGGTCATTGGGGATCGTCTTAAAATTCTGCCTATCACACATGTTAAGCTACAGTGAAAGAAAATAGATCAGTATCTTCATGCCTTGGGGCTGGGGGCCACGGTGCTGGGGTATGTAGAAAGAAGGGATTTTTAAAGGGGGCATGAGGAAATTTTGATGGATACTTTTGATTGTCTTAATTGTGGTGATTGTTTCATGGGTGTGTACATATGTCAAAACATCAAATTGTACCCTTTATATATGTACACTTTATCGTGTGTCAATTACACCTCAATGAAGCTGTTAGGGGAAAAAAATAATTAATCCATTTCAAATTCTGTAAATTGAGAAGTTAAAACTGTGATTTTAAGAAGGTCTACCTAAAGGGAAACATAAACTTCAATTTATTGTGGAAACCAAACAATTAACTAAAATTTAAGATCTGGATTCAGAGATCTACATCAATTTAGTGACTAAAAAAGCTATCTATAAACCCTTAATTCGGATTGTTATTCTGTTCTTAAAGGAAGAGTTTGGAATGGAACTCTTAATCTAGAGGTTACTCTATTACCATGACTTTGAACTATCTGTCTTCCTGTTTCCTTAAATTTGGATAAACAGTAGCTGAGCCAAGCGTCAAAACTAAGGCAAGAATAGCAATAGCAGCATAGACACAGAGAGAATGTTCCAACTCAAATTATTTTAAGTTGACTCAAACTAGTTCACAAACCAGCAGAAGCCACTTGAGTAGGTGTTCTCTGTGTGAGCAGATGTATAACATCCCTACTGGACATCTTTGACTGATGGAAGTTTAAATGGCAAAAACCTTCAACTGCCCAATATTGAATTAATGTTAGTGCAATTTTAAAAAACAGACACTATATTAATTATTTTTAAAACAACCATAGTCTTTTAAAAAGTGGTAACCATTTCTTCCAGATTCCATATTCCATTTCCACCAAGGCTCTAGTTGGCATAATGTTGTCTGAAATAGCTTGATTAAAGAAGACATAACTGAACCTCAAGTAATAGACATGTCTGTTGGCCTGTCTTAGCTTCCAGTGTCTTATTATGACTGAGACAACAACTGCTAGAACACATAATCCTTTCTTCTTATGAAAAAAAAACCCAAAACTTCAAGTTTTCCTCTTTCATGGGCACATATTTTATTTTCTCCAGACCTGTGCCTCAGATATTTAGAACTAGTAGAGAGTAATGATATAGATTTGAAGCTTTGAAGTCAGATGTATCTGGGTCAAACCCCTGCCTTTTCCTATGTGACCTTGGAAAAGTGACCTAATCTTTCTAAGATTCAGTTTCTTCATCTGTAAAATTATGTTATGATAACAGCTAACACTTATATAACATTTATATATTAGCATTTATAACAAGATACACCCTGTACACAGCAATGTAAGCCCATTATCTCATGTAGTCCTTAAATGATCACACAAGATAACTCTGTTATCTCCATCATAGGGATGAAGAAAGTGGGCCCTAAGGTGGCACAATCAATAAGTGACAGAACCCAGATTTGAACCCCATAATTCTGATCTCAGAACCTGGCTCTTAGCCACTGCACTAAATTAATTCCTCCTTCATAATGACACGGTGAAGGTAATGTATGCAAAACCACTCTGTACCCAGCACACACATGACTCCTAATAGGGGGAGCTATTATGAATTTCATGGTTCTTTGCCAAGCTTGTGCCCTTTCCTTGTCACTGCCCACACTTTCCTAGGATTATTGGTAAAGTGAGGTCTTTTAAATTAAAAGTAAATCAATTAAATAAAATAAAAATGTAAACTTTAACAGTTATTTTATGAAATATTATAAGTAAGTTATTAATTTTTCTTGTCCTGAGTGCTGAACCTCTTAACAGGCATGCCTGGTTCCAGTCTCTGGGCCCTACCCCTGAATCTATCACCCAGATGCTGGCGTAATCTTTCTAAAATGCAAATCTAATCACGTTACTACTTTACTCAAACTTCTCAGTGTCTCTTTAATGTGGCACGGGACTTCTGAAACCATCCAGCTTCAACTTGGGCCACTGCCCTTTGAGAACCCTCGAGACCCTGGAGGAAGAGAAGAAGAGCCAGAGATGCGGTTGGGGTCGGTTGCCTGTCCTCCTGAATGCACAGGACATGTCCTACATTTAAATGACTTTCTCTGCTTCCTGTACTGACTTTGTCGGGTCTACCTAAATGTCCTATATTCAGCTCTTCTCAATAATTATGAAAAGTTGGTGCTATTTTTCCACCACAGTAATTGGAGCTTAAGTCTCTTAAATGGCAACACCAGCCCCAAATTATTCCTCCACACATCTGTACAACCTGAGATGCTCTCTCCTGCAGGTCTGGCTGAGGGAAAACCAAAAGGAGGGACTTAGAATTAAAATACATATTTTTCATACATAAGAAAAGAAAAGACTGTTCTTTGGCTAAAGTCCCAAGTCATGAACAGGGAGCCACCATTAATTAGTGACAGATCAGTGCTCATGCTCTGAAAAATCACCCAATCAGCAAGAGCCTCACTCCAGTAACTGCTTCTGAGAGTTAGCAAATCAATGACATCCAAGCTTCTGAAGGTCTGCCAACCAGTGACAACCCCACGTTTCAGGACAACAGCCAATCAGTAAGTGCCTCATTCCAGTGGTCACACTAGCACATCTGGACTTTCTGAAAGTCACCGATCCCTGAAAGCCAGGCTTCCCAAAACATTAACTCAGTAATAATGTGCCTTACGAGTACAGCTCTTCCTTGTGCAAAGGGGAAGTTCATCTTTTTCACATCAGTTATTGAGTAGTTCACAAGTTGCAACTCTTTCAACAGTTCAACCCCTGCTTACAGCTAGTTATGAGTTCTTACTTGTGAATGACAAACACACCATCACGACCGTGATGTTATCAAATTCAATTTTCATTCCTTGCTGTGTGCTCTTTAATTTGTGTATATTTGAATCCCCAAATGCCAAAACATAATATAAATTTTGTAATAAATTTTCTGATCAGTGAACATTGATTAAATGAGGAAAAAGTCCTTTGGAAATTCTCTGTACAATTCCTAATTGTTGATTTAATGTTTTAAAAATTGTAGAAAGACAGATATAAATCAAAATAAAATAGTAACTAAATATAAGAAATGTAATTTCTTCAACTACTGCCAAAGATGTGATAAAATAATAAATTTTTATGGGACATTCAGATGAAGAAGATAATCACAGCAGAAGTTGTAATGGCTTTCCATACTGGATATCATCCACTTTCATCTCAAATAACTGTTAGAATGTGCTGCTACCAGACGTATTTTCTGATCCCAAAATTGCAAATAAATTATCAGGGTGAAATCTATTACAACAATAAAAATGTAATAGTTCCACTTGTTGTTACAGAGCTTATGGAAAATCTAATGCTTTATTTTTATTTTTATTTATTTATTTTTTTTGCGGTACGCGGGCCTCTCACTGTTGTCGCCTCTCCCGTTGCGGAGCACAGGCTCCAGACGCGCAAGCTCCGCGGTCATGGCTCACGGGCCCAGCCGCTCCGCGGCATGCGGGATCTTCCCGGACCGGGGCACGAACCTGTGTCTCCTGCATCTGCAGGCGGACTCTCAATCACTGAGCCACCAGGGAAGCCCTAATGCCTTATCTTTTTACAACATAGCTATAGATGCAAATAGCCATAATGCAGAAAACATATTCCCTTTGTTTGTACAATTACTTTTCTCATGAAAAAGTGTTACTTATAAGGCTATTGTAAGTAAAATCTCTTCCAGATGAAACTTCAGAAGGGTTCTATTATTGTGCTAGGAGTTAATGAGAAAACTGTACTGATTTTGGTGGCAAAACCATGAATACAAATTCTGCTAGATATTTGCATGAAAATGCAGACAATGTTTAGTCAAAGTTGAAGCAAACATGTATGTAAGGTGTTGGCTATCCTGCCATATTCTGCAAATGCTGTTCAAACAGCATCTAATGTCTCTTCGACTGACATTGATGTCATTATCATGAAACTTTTCTCCTACTTCAGCATTTATATTGTTCAAACTGAGCAATTAAAAAATTTTTGTGAGAACTGCCAGAAAGAGAAATTAAGAAAACAATCCCACTTATAATTGCATCAGAAAGAATAAAATATCTAGGAATAATTTTAACCAAGGAGGGGAAAGACCTTTACACTGAAAACTATAAGACATTAATGGAAGAAAGTGAAGAAGACACAAATAAATGGAAAAATATTTTGTGCTCATGGATTGGAAGAATTAATATTGTTAACATGTCCATCCTGTCCAAAGCAATCTACAGATTCCATGCAATCCCCATAAAAATTCTAATAACATTTTCCACAGAAACAGAACAAACAATCCTAAAATTTGTATGGAACAGCAAAAGATCCCAAATAACCAAAGCAACGTTGAAAAAGAAGAACAAATCTAGAGACATCACACTTTCTGATTTCAATCTATAAAACAAAGCTACTGTAATCAAAACAACTTGGTATTGGCATAAAAACAGACACATAGATCAATGGAACAGAGAGAGAGGCCAGAAATAAACCCATGCACATAAGGTCAAATAACTTACAACAAAGGAACCAAAAATATACAGTAGGGAAAGGACAGTATCTTCAATAAAAAGTCTCAGGAAAATGGACAGCCACATGGAAAAGAATGAAACTGGACCACTACCTTACACCATACATAAAAATTAACTCAAAATGGATTGAAGACTTGAATGTAAGACCTGAAACTATAAAACTACTAGAAGAAAACACAGATGGCAAGCTCCTTGATGTCAGTCTTGGTGATGATTTTTTTAACCTGACACCAAAAACAAAGGTAAGAAAAGTAAAAATAAACAAGTTAAATTAAATCAAATTTAACAGCTTCTGTACAGGAAAGGAGACCAGCAACAAACTGAAAAGGCAGCTGCTGAATGGGAGAAAACATTTTCAAATCATATATCTTATAAGGGGTTAATACTGAAAATATATAAAGAACTCATACAGCTCAGGAGCAAAAAAAATCAGATTTAAAAATGGGCAGATATTGGCACCCCATATGTTCTTAGCAGCACTATTTACAATAGCCAAGACATGGAAACAACCTAAATGTCCATCAACAGATGGATGGATAAAGAAGATGTG
>RJWK010021101.1:0-30959 GCA_004363435.1 Platanista minor | reverse complement strand
AAAACTGGACAGGTACGTGTAAAAGTATGAGACTAGAACACTCCCTGACACCATACACAAAAATAAGCTCAAAATGGATTAAAGACCTAAATGTAAGGCCAGACACTATCAAACTCTTAGAGGAAAACATAGGCAGAACACTCTATGACATAAATCGCAGCAAGATTCTTTTTGACCCATCTCCTAGAGAAATGGAAATTAAAAACAAAAATAAACAAATGGGACCTAATGAAACTTCAAAGCTTTTGCACAGCAAAGGAAACCATCAACAAGACCAAAAGACAACCCTCAGAATGGGAGAAAATATTTGCAAATGAAGCAACTGACAAAGGATTAATCTCCAGAATTTACAAGCAGCTCATGCAGCTCAATAACAAAAAAACAAACAACCCAGTCCAAAAATGGGCCAAAGACCTAAAAAGACATTTCTCCAAAGAAGATATACAGACTGCCAACAAACACATGAAAGAATGCTCAACATCATTAATCATTAGAGAAATGCAAATCAAAACTACAATGAGATATCATCTCACACTGGTCAGAATGGCCATCATCAAAAAATCTAGAAACAATAAATGCTGGAGAGGCTGTGGAGAAAAGGGAACAGTCTTGCACTGCTGGTGGGAATGTGAATTGGTACAGCCACTATGGAGAACAGTATGGAGGTTCCTTAAAAAACTACAAATAGGGGCTTCCCTGGTGGCGCAGTGGTTGAGAGTCCGCCTGCTGATGCAGGGGACGCGGGTTCGTGCCCCGGTCCGGGAAGATCCCACATGCTGCGGAGCGGCTGGGCCCGTGAGCCATGGCCGCTGAGCCTGCGCGTCCGGAGCCTGTGCTCCGCAACGGGAGAGGCCACAACAGTGAGAGGCCCGCATACCGGAAAAAAAAAAAAAAAAAAAAAAATGGATATGGAAAGGCACAGGCCCTACAGTAGCTGCAACCTTGACAAAGAAGAATGAAGCGGGAGGCATCCGTTGCCTGATATTGAGGCTTATGACAGAGCGACAGCCATGAAGACAGGGTGGAATTGGCAGAGGGGCTGACACACAGATCAATGGGACAGGACAGAGCAGAACAGGGACCCAGAAGCAGACCCATGCAACTATGCTTGACTGATTTTTGACAAAGGAACAAAAGCAAGAAACAGCCTGGAACAATTGGACGTATACCGGCAAAAAAAAATGACTTGACCTCAACCTCACCCCACACAGAAATTCCCTGTTACTACCTGCTTGGCCTTCAAGCCCCCTGCCAGAGCTTCTTGTATGTTCCTACCTACTCTCAGGGCTCTTGGTGGAGCCCAGCTAACTGCCCAGGGTCGTGAGGCAGTGAGGAGGGCCCAGCCCTGCTGAACGCCCCCCGAGGGGCATCCCAGACACCCTGTCCATCTCCACCTGCCCCGAGGCCACAGATAGAAACGGGCCCTGGAGCCGCCATGCTGCCTGGCCTTTCTAACCATGCTTTCCTGGAGAACTGGTGGTTTGTGGGGATCACGTGGCTGGAATGGGGGGCCCGGCTGCAGGCCCTCCCCACCACCAAGCTTTAGAAGGCACTGCGCCCTGGAGTAGCCTCTGGAAAGGTGGTCACTGGATGCCACCTCTTAGACAAGCTCCTGATGGCTGCTTGGAGTCACCAAGGCAAGGGCAATGTCGCTTCCACATTCAACTGTAGCGACCCGGGGCCCCTGCCGCTCAGAGGTGGCCTCATGAAGGATGGCCCTTCTTTATTTCTCTTAGATGTTACTTGAAGTGGAGATGGCATCAGCACAGAGGGCCACCACAGTCACGGTCCTTTCTGGGACGCTTAGTCATCTCCCAAGGTGGCTGACTTTGGTCTCCAAATAAATGCACCCACACAAGCCTGCTGGGGACCTGAAGACAAAAGCTCCCCAGGGACGCCAACCCCTCCCCCCCCGACCCCATATTTGGGATCTGACTTCTCACGCTTTTCCTGTCACGCCCTCCAGGACATAACCTCAGACCCCTGCCCTCCAGCCTCCCCCTCCGCAGCCAGTGGGCAGGGAGCCCCCAGCTCTGGATCCTCCCTGGGCCAGCCCAGCCTCCTCCTGAGGTGGGGCTGAGCGGACGTTAGCCTGGTACGATTTTGCTCTGGAAAAGGGTCCATCGCGACCGCGTCGCACTCTTCAAATCCATAACCCTCGAGTGAGAGAGAAAGGGCGCTGGGGGAGGCGGACAAAGCCCCCCAGGGAAAGCATGAGGGCTCCCAGCTCTGACCACTGTGGGCAGGGAAGGAGGACATGTGGAACCTTCCATGGAGTTAGCAGGAGAGGCTGCAGCAAATTCCCCCCCTTACAGAAGAGAAGGAAAAAGGAGGAGACACAGCCCGGAAAACTACCAACTCAGTGTTTCAAAGACTGAAAAGGGCACAATTACCTTGTGCGCTGAAGCCCGCGGTGGCGTCTGGGTCCCCGGAGCCGGGCTCGGTCACTTGCGGGTCCCCACTTGGAATCTACAGGAAGAAAGAGGAGGCGCGCGTGTGTGGGTGCTCTGCTGTCTGTGGGGCACATCACAGCAGCCTCCAGCAAAGCAGGCTGACCCTAGAGCTTGTCTTCTAGAGACAGGTGCTCAGGTTACAATCTTCTCCCCTAAATGTGTGGGGCGGGGGGTGGGAGGGTGAAGACGCCATTGCCAAGGCCAAAGCCCCTTCCTCCGGCCGTCTGCAATCGGAGCCGTGTGCCCCCCGAGAGCCCACCCTGAGCCCACTCACCTTCCACTTACGGGCACCATTTGGGGCTGGCGGAGGCCACGCAGGGTCCCCCCTGTCACCAGAGGAGGTGGGACAGCCCCTGCCTTCCCTTCCCACCCCCTCCTCTCTTCCGTGAAGAGTAAGTCCAAGACACCAACACTTATGGGACCCCAGTGCTTTGGGCCGGCAGTTTGGACACAAGTGGGCATTGAACGAGCTCTGGATGCCCCAGAGCTGCATGTGCCCTGCCCTCCCTTCTGCCTTCCACACGTGGGATCCAGACGCTGCTCCCAAGGCCGCCCTCCCTGCCTAAGCTCTGCCGGGGTCCCAGCCGCACATGGGGCCTAAGCCAGGTTGAATGCGGGGCCCCGAGCCCGGTCAGATGCCATCCCTTCCTGGTGGAGGCTGGCTGTGAAGCTCGAATTGGGTTGGACCATCATCACACTTTGGCAGCTTTCTTCTTGAATGAGAAGAAAGGCCTCGGGAATGTGAGGGGAGGGACCAGCCTCCTCTGCTGGGCAGGGATGGGGCACGTCTGCTCCCCACTTGCCGGGCTTTGATCTGCCCCACGCGAGCACGTCTGTCCCATTGCTGCTTCAGGGCACAGCGGCCCCTCCCGGGCCGTGCGCCTGAAGGCGATGAACCCTGTATGCACGTGCCCCTGTGCCATCTCAAAAAACGATTTCTGGACCCTTGTGGTATTTCAGAATTGCTTGCCAATAATGAGCTGGGGGAGGCCAGGGAAGGTGAGGTGGGCCCCTGTGGCCTGGTCTGGTTCCAGCTCAGTAATTATATTTCTGCCTCCCTGGTCTCCTGCCCCTTCAATCGGGTAGCTCATGGCGCCCACCTCTCCTCTGTCAAGCGGGCTAGCGTTGCAGCAGGTGCCGGGCTGCTGGCTGCCCCCAACCAGAGACCCAGAGAGCTGCTCAAATGGTCCCTTGGATCCCATGTGTATGTAATACCGTCCTGCACTCAGGGAGGGGATAAGATGGGAGAATTCACACCACCCCACACCAATAACCTGTGTGGGAAATCTCTGTCAAGAATCTCCTGCCAAATCTAAAAAAAAGGAACAATGCCCCCGAGGTTCGTTTCCTTTCATACCTCTCTTCCTGTATCTAACCCTCAACTGGACTCTTTTTTTCTTTTTTGTAGGGGTGGGTGGCAACTTCAGGCCTGAAAAAAAAGCTTCTGGTAATAAAGAAATATACATAAAACAAGAGAAATAAAACACACAGTGAGACAAGGTCAGGAGGAAATTGGATTCGTGTCATATTTTGCAGAAGCATCGCCGGCTTCCCTCTGGCTCCGGTCAAATTTGGTTTCAAGAGGAGACAGCTCCTGGGAGCGGGGAATTCATCACCTCTGGCGAGCAGTGTGTCAAGCGCTGAATTTGAATGTGGCCTCCCCTGATGCCCAAGGCCACCTTGCCGCAGCACTCACTTCACAGGGCATTGTCCATGAAACACAAAGGCAGTGAAAGAGATATATTTGCGGCATAGAATTGAAGTTGAAATCCGAGTTTAGCAATAAAGGTTCATAACACAGCTCCCGCAGGGCTGTGAAAGGAGAAGCCGCGTGTATAACGTAACGCGGACGCTCCAACACCTGCATTTATTTATTCCCAGATGCACTATTTTGACCACTTATCGTAATTGAAAACTCAATCGGCATTTAGGCAAATAAGCCAAGTTCCCCTCATCTCCCTTTCTCCAAGGAACTTGGGGGCTAAGACGTCCTATATGGAAATTCTGCCCTATTTCTGTAATGAGTTTCCCACTCCTGGGTGAGGTCAGCTGGCTATGTCCCAGGTTTACAAAAAGCTGTTCTTGGGGGCAGTTATCAGCCATCACGGAAAAGGTGCATTAAGGTTTTCGGCTCGTGTCCCAAGGCAATCTTCGAAGCTACTTCACTTACAGACTTTCAAATGTAAAGGTCATTTCATTCGAAAATATAAATAATAACTTCGAGGACTTGGGGTTGGACACACCTCTGTCATGTCCATTGCCTTTCTCACCACTTCTCGTCCCACCTGCCATATTGCCACTGAAATTCCTAAAGCACTGCTGGGCCACGTCGACCCCAAACGCCCAGCTGTTCAAAGGCAGCTCTATAGTGTGGCGTCCCAGGTCATGGAATCTGCACCCAAATGATTTCTGTGAACCCCCTTCCTGCCCTTCAAGCCCCTATGAGCCTTCCTGGTTCACACGCCCGGTCCCACGCAAGGTGGCCCAGCTGGTCCTTCCTCTGAAGCCCCAGAGAAGCCCATTCGTCCCTGTCCTGTGACCACAAGGAAGGGAATCCCGTTGGTCTCCCGATCCTAGAGCCTGTGGACTAGCGCACAGTCTCACAGGGCCCCCAGAATACACGTTGTCATTCACACAGGGGCAACAACTAGGCAAATTCTCAGCCACTTCCCTGCTGTAGAAAGAAACTCCCTCCCTCCAATCTTGCCCCAGAGCCACAATCTCAGGCCACGGGAAAGAGAACGCATCTCAACCCAAGTCAGAACGGAACCTGAATGTGGCTGAAACACCCAGGTCAAAACGAACGTGCTGGCTCAAGGGGGGGCTTTTCCTCCCAAATGAAAAATCTGTCCAGATGAGCAGTCTCTGCCGCGCACAGACCTGCACAGCATCTGCTTGCTTTCCAAGGGGGCGGGCGTCTCCTTCTCTTTATCCAAACAAGTGCAAATAGGCCATTCATATGTGTTTGTCCTAACAAGGGGGCAATTAATTACCTCCTCCTGGCCCAGGGAGCGGGGGTCCTGCTGTAAGATGGCTGCTCATGGCTGTCCCGTCGGGGGACTGGGGGAAGGGGGGTGCTGGCAGGTGCAGCCTCCCCTCTGTGGGTGGGATGGGATCCTGGACTCCCAGACTCCCTGGGGGGTGTCTGTGGAATTGAAAAGCGCTGCCAGCCCACGGTGTCAGAGAGAATCAGCCGGCGAGGTGCAGCTGCCTCCTCGGTGCTGGTGGCGGCGGGGGGCGGGTTGGGGGGGGGGGTTGGGGTGCCTGTGGCGGCCCATTTATCACAGATGCTGCGGGCCAGGCGGGCAGCCCAGGGAAGGACGGGGCCACGTCCTCCCGGGGGTGACATTCATGCAGGGGCTTGTAAGCCGGCGGTTCCTGGGCCAACGCAAGCTAACGTGAGACAGGCCTTTGCCCTTCAAAAGCTCCTCCCCAAAATCTTTTGAAAGAAATCTCCATTTAGAGAATTCCCCATTCTTCTGGAAAATGAGGTCACGTGGGTCCTAGAACCAGCATTATCATCCTCTGATATAGTCTACTCTTCAGAAAAAAAGAGTAAAATAGTGATAAACACTAGGTGCAAGTGTCGGGGGTGCATCAAATGTCACACCCAAACCAGAGGCTGCTTCCCAGCACGCCGAGTCCTTGGAGGCCCGGCAAGGCCGGGGGCATCATGGGGGTTCTCGCCGCCTCCAGCTCCGCCACTCTCCATGGGGTGGTGCACACAGCCCCGTGAATCACGCACGGTTCCTCTCTTCTGGACATAAAGTAACAGCTCACAGGGACGAAGGAGAGGCAGGCTGGAGCCTGCAGCTCTGTGAGGGCAAAAGGCAGGGTCTCCGTGCAGACGGGGAGGCGGCAGGGCTCCTCCCGCCCCCAAGGTGGCCGAGGAGAGTCACACAGCCTTGTGGGCTTCCTGGGGTTTCCAGGCCCCTGGCCGCCCTGCTCGGTGTCCCTGCTGGTTACAGGGCGAGCTGCCCGTCTGCACCTGGTTCAGTCCCCTCCTGCCTTCCAGGGACCTCCCTCCCCTGGCCCTGGGGAGTTGGCTCCACCCTCCTGCCCTGGCATATCCCCTTGGTAACCCCTCCCACTCTATTCCCACCCACCCCGGCTAACTACCTCCTATCCAGCCTCTTCATCGAGCGTCTTGCCAGAGCGATTTACTCCAGGCCCCAAAGGTGTCCTTGGAGCAGCCGCAGTGGGGACTTTGGTAGCCATGCAGATTCTCAGCAGCCCCCTGACCCTGGACTCTGGAGCCCTGGAGGTGTGCCCAGCCATCTGCATTTGATTGACAAGCCCTCCAGGGAGTCAGGATGCCCACTGGAGGCTAGAAACAGTGGTCCACACCCTTGCTTCCCCTCCTCACATCCCATCCCATCCCCTCCACTCCCTGACGCCATCTGATCCTACCATGCCCCCCCGCCACCCCACCCCCCCAATCCCCAGTAGCTGCTCCTGCCAAAGTCACTGGCAGCCTCTCAAAAGGTGAGCCAGGTGGACAGGGCTCAGTCCTTCACAGCCTCCAGGCAGCACTTGGCCCATGCCTTCCTCCCTGACTACTGGTTTCTGAGTCCAGGCTTTCTGGGACCCCACCCCAAGCCCTCTCCTAGGGCCTCAACCCGTCCCGGTCTCCAGGGCTTCCATGACCATCTTTGCAGCGAACCCTGATCTCTCTAAGGCCCCGACCTCAGATCCTAGCAGCCGTGAACACTTGCTTGGATGTTCTGATGACCCTGGCACCCAGTGAGGCCCAGCGGGTCGGTCGGCCCCCCACCTCATGCTCACCTCTCCCTCAGAGCCTCTGCAGGAGCTGCTCCCTCCCCAGCAGCATCCCTGCCTCTCCTCCCTGACCTGTGTCCTGCCACCCACTGGGCCGAGGCCTCATCTCCCAGGATCCCTGGAAACACGCAGGGACCAGCATCCCTGCCCAGGGCCCTGCAGCACCCAGGGCTCCACTCAGGGCTCTGACTGTTACCACAAGAAGCGGTTTCTCTTGACAATATTGATTTGAACTGTTTTTTATCATGAAGAGAAAAATAAACCCACTCCAGGAAGGCAGAATGCTCTGCTCTCCTTTAAAGGGAAAAATTCCAGAGAATTTCAGTTATTATAAGTCTAGAGATGAGAGTCATGGTCACACCGCTGCCTCTTTCCTCACAGCCCCGTGCCTCTGTTTCTCCCGTGGACAGAAAAACAGCCAGGAGTCCCAGCCAAGTCCCTCTGCCGTGGGGGGCCTGGCGAGCCTCGGGACCTCTCGGTGGGAGCGGGCCTGGAGGGAGGCCCCGGGGTGTCAGGAGCCTCTGCCTGGGCCAGGGTGGGCTGGGTGGCTGGCCGGGGCTAGGGGCTGCTGAGCAGTCGCGCCCCAGGACCCCCGAGGAGAGCCTGTCACAGAGATGCCCTGCACCGCGCTGAGCCTCGTCCCTTCCCGTCACACGGCCACCGGCCTGCAGGACTTGATCGCCTTGTGGACGGCACTGTCTCCGGTCGCATCCCCTGGACGCTGAGCCCAGCACAGGGGTCCCCAGGGCTGATCCTCAGGGGTTGGTGGGAACGGATGGGCCCTGCCACCCGGCCAGCTCACCACGGGCGCCATCTCACAGGGCGACAGTGTGAGGTTGGGGCCTGCACCACCTCTGGGCGGGGGCTCCAGGCGAGGACACGTGTCAGGGCAGCTTCGTGGCTGCTGAGACATCACAGCGTGGCCCCGACACTCCGGGTCTGTCTGTGTCTCCTCTGACTGATGCGCAGGGCCCAGGAGTGGCTGCAGCCCTGTCCCGGTGACCCTGCTCCCTTGATGGCTGTGGCTGCCCACCATGCCCCAATCCCTGTGGTGCCCTGGGGGACACCCGCGTGGCCCTACCACTCCGTCTGCACTTGGGCACCATATAGCCTTTCCCGGTGCTCACAGCTCTCTGCCCTGACTGGTGCCCCTCGATATTCAGCAATGACAACGATGATGATGAGGATGAGGATAATAATACCAAGAAAGGGCATGTGGCTTTTGCTGAGTCAGACCCTGCCATGTGCCCAGTCCTGTCCATTACAAACATCCTGCTCCATCCAATGTGCTTGGTACTATTACGACCCCATTTCACAGATGAGGAAACTGAGGCCGCACGTCCCGAGTGCCTGCCTGCTGGGATCAGGCACCTCCCTGGCTGTAGCCACCAGGCCTCTGACAAGACCAGGAATCCAGACGAGCTCTCTCAGGTGTCCGGATGACTTTGACAGTGGCCTGTAGCTGAAACAGCCCAGAGACCCCTGCATACTCAGACCATGGCCCAACCCCACCCCGGGGGGCCTCTGCCCACGGGTCAGAGCCTGGGCCAGCTCTTTCTGCACTGTGTCCCCAGCACATCTGAGGGGAGGCAAGGAAAGTCAGCACAGACATGGGGTTGGAATCCCCTCCTGGCTGCCATCTCTGCAAGATCTGCTCTCCGCGCCTGCTGCCTCTTCTCCCCAATGACCAGGCAAAGACGACCAGCGTCCCACAGGTTTGCTGAAAGGCTGAGGGAGATGCCAGCACAGGCAGCAGGACCAGGAATGGGGAACTGGCCTGTTGGGGTCGGGCCTCACCTGGCTGGTGGGGGTCGGGCCCACCACGGCCTCGTAGGGTGGCGGGAGCTCGGTGGGGTAGAGCAGGCCGGGGCTGTTGATGGTGACGCGGTACAAAGTGCCGAATGGGGAGGAAGCAAAGTCCAGGTGGAGGCCCCTGGAAAGGCAGAACCGCGGAACATCACTCCTTGGGTAAGGAGCCCAGACCCTTCCCGTTTCCCTCAAAGCGATCAGACCGATTCCCCGCCTGGAATTCTCGCGTTCCTGAAATAAAAGCCTCACTCACCAGGCAGTCCTCACTTTTGTTTTTTGCTGGAAAGATATTGACACTTTCAATAAACTCTATGGCCTTTTCCATGACAATTAAAACCATCATATAGCTGATTCAATCTTTAATTAAATGTCACATGTTCTATTAAATGACCATAAACCAACAGCAATATTGTTTCGTGAAGAGTGGGTTGCTCCTGCCTGGCTGGGTTTCTTCTCTGATGCTCTGCAGTGAGGCCAGAGGAAACGCATGGGGCTCTGAGCCCTCCCACCTCCCCGGACTCTGCTGTCTGATCTTCGTTCGCCTCCCCCTCTGCTCACCTTCCCTGACGAGGAGCACCTCCTACCCTCCCCGCCAGTGACGGCCTCCCATCCTTGGGCCCCAGCATAGCTCAGGGAGGTGTCCCCAGGGAAGACCCACCTGTGGGCCTCGGTGGTGGGCGTGCAGGTGTACTCCGGGGGGTAATAGGGCGGAGGGGGCAGCGGGGGCACAAACTCATCGAAATCCAGGGTCTGGTGGAGGACAGTGCCGTGCGGGGTCATGCAGGCCGGGCTGACGGAAGGCGCCCTTTGTGGAAGGAACTGCAAAACAGAGAGGTTCTGAGTGATCAGGAACGCTGCTGTGGCTCTAACGTTATGACATACATCTTCGTTATGTCTAACGAAGGTAACTGTGCAGAAGCTTTAATGGTGCGCTTGGAACTCAGGTACTTTAACCCGTCAAACCGTGACGGCTAAACACACATTTAAAACGGCAGCTCCGCGAGGATCACACCCCCTGCTCCGGAGCCTCATCACGCTCAGTTTCCACGCTGCTACGCAGATGCCTATCTTCTGAGGCAAAGCACAGTCCGGGAAGTTAGGTTCTGTCCCTGCCACTAAACCTGTCTCCTCTGATGAAGAGCCTGTGGTCAGAGGGGTGCCTGCCGCCCAGAGCTGAAGACAAGCACTTCCTGGAGTGAGTTCCTGAGAAAACACCAGACTCTCAGGATGTCCCTCCCACGCCCTCCCCAACCCCTACAGTGAAATAAACTTGGGCAAAGCCACTTTGGTACTCCCTCCTTGGGGCCCTGTCATGTGCATTATGAGTGTGTTCAAGGCTCTGAGAAGGCCTGCACCAAAAAATCCATTAAATTGTTTAGCCCATTCATGGAACATTCCTTAAATATTTTGTGATGGTCCCCTTTGGACACATAGTGTCCATCAATATCTGGCAGTTCTAGGGAATTCACACACTTTGGAAAACACTGCTCTGAGGGAAAAGAATCCTTCATGAGCTCTAGAACATTCTGGGGGGCAACCTCAAAACTGAGAGGCTGCTTGAGCAATGTGAGGTCAAATCACTTAAGATGAAGCTGTCTCTGCCTCATTTTCCATTTTTGTTCTTGGGAGGCACCACCCAATACCTGCTGCTCCTTCCATGGGCCACTGCTCCCCAGACATGACCTGTGGCATGGAGGTAGCTGAGGCACGGCTCCAGGTCCAGGGGACACCTCCCCGAGAGTGCCTCCAGCTGTGCACCCACCCCAGGCTACTGAACACTATGCTCTGGGACCTCCCACTGCATGGGGGGAGGCAAGGGGTGGGTGAGACCAGGACCCAGAGTCAACTGTCCATGGTCAAGCAAGGACGGATTCCATGAGGAAACAGTGAACTCTCCAAGCTCCGCAGGAACCTGCAGAGCTCCACAAAGGGTCAATGTAGAAGACAACATTTGAATGGGCCTGAAAGATGAGGAGGATTTCAATGAGTGGGCTCACAGGAGGGGCTCCGAGCTCAAGAAGAACAGGTGAGCTAGCGGAAGATGTGTTTATGGACAGCAAATTTTGGTTAAGACTCTAGAAGTTACTTCCTAATTCTGGGGGCACTGGGGAGCCAGCAAGGGTGCTGGAGCTGGGCAGCAGCTCTACTGAAGCTGTGTGGTAGGAAGTGCCTCCTGGCAGCAGCGGGTGGGGTGGTGGAACATTTCTGGACAAGTATGGGTGAGGTCGCAATTCTGAATACAGTCCAGTGCTATGAGATCAGCATGCTCTAGACTAATGCAGAAAGAACTGGGGGTGGGCAGGCGGCGTGTCTAAATGTGTGACACATCAGACTGCACATGTCTAAATGTGTGACACCTGCCTTCTTTACACACAGAGCACGGTCTTGCCCCTCCAGCTGGTGTGACCCATGGTTTGTATGTTTAGTGGTCTGAGATAGAGGTGCATCCATGGCCAAGGGCAGGGTGGATGTGTCTGCCAGCCTTGACTTTGGAAAGCTGCTCGCCCTGCAGCTACTGCAGGAAGCTGAGCAGCCAGTATGAAGCCAAAGGTCCTGGAGGTCTCATGGGGGAAGATTTGAATTAGCCTTATCAGAAATTAGAAAAATCAATAACATACTCAAGCGTGAAATGCAAAAGCCAAAGCGCTTTTCTGTGGAAGATCCAATCCCACCAAGAATGAGAGAGGTGAGGAGGTCCAGGCAATCCTATTAGCAGGTTTAAATGAGTCAATGCAGCCACACGAGGGAGGCTTTTTAAAGGCTAAGCGACCGTCTCCATTTCTGCCCTAAACTCCAGATGGCCTTTCCAGGTGGGGGGCATTGGCCTATCTTCGTGGAAGCATGTCAGACTCAGCAGCATTTACGCCGGCTCCTTGGCTTCCACAGCCAGAGGCCAGCGAGTCACACCGACATCTCCCTTGACATCCCTCAGTATCTGTCTGATGAGGCGGCGTCTGCATGGGAGCCCAGGGTCACCAGCTCTGGACTCTGCTCTGAGACAGGGGTGTTGAAGGTCTGCACCCCACAGTCCCAGGCTCCCTTGCAGCTGGCATCCTGTTAGGTTCTGCCAACGGGGACGTGAGAGGGAACCTGGTGAAGAGGCGGCAGGGAGGGGGGTTCCTGTCACTGCTCCTGTCCCTCCTCCCCTATGTCCTCCAGCTCTAAGGGTGGCAGAGATTTTGCTGTTGTCTCTGTGTAACCTCCAGGCCCTCCTTGTTCCTCTGCCTTTCACCCCTGGCTAACCAGCTCCTCGTATGAGCTGTGTCGAGCTCCTGGGCCCCGGCCATGGGGTCCATCATGGGGTCTGGTGCCGAGGGCCCAGCAGGTGCTCTATAAGCATCCACTCCACAGGTGAACACACACCTCCTCACCGCCACCTCCCGGCAGCCCCCAGGTTATCTCCTCCTTGCGGAAGCATCTAAATCATCTCTCTGCCTTGGTCTTCTTCCTCTTATTCTGCTTTGAAAAGCTTTGTTTAGGGGCTTCCCTGGTGGCTCAGTGGTTAAGATTCCGCACTCCCAGTGCAGGAGGCCCGGGTTTGATCCCTGCTCAGGGAACTAGATCCCACATGCATGCCGCAACTAAGAGTTCGCATGCCACAACTAAGGAGCCCACGAGCCGCAACTAAGACCCAGCACAACCAAACAAATAAATAAATTAAATAATAATTTTTTTAAAAAGGTACGTTTAATCCAATGTGATGAGGTCACTCCCTTTTAAAACTCTTTTGTGAGACCTCTGCTCCCTGAATCCCACCTAGTTTCCAGCTTCTTTACCCACTAACCCACTGATGCCCCAAACTCCTCCATCTGCCGTTTGAACCAACCCCAATTACAAAACTCAGGCTGTTCTCTCTCCTCAGATCCTGCCTCCTCTCACCCAGCACCCTCCTGGCCATCCTTCAGGACACACAGAAATGCTTGCTGCCCACCCGCACCCTCCTCGGCCCTTCATCTGCAGGGTGATGGCCAGGCGCAGAGCCGAGCCTGCATCTGGGTGCGCTGGGGAGGAAACGCGCCCTGAAGCATCCCTTCTTTCCCAGGGGGTTGTGCTTGCCCTGGGCCACCTGTAAAAGCCCTGGTTGTGGTGACAAAGGTACACCTGTGCCTGGTGAGCGAAGTGAGGTTGGTACCTGGTTGAGGTGTTCACACACCTGGCATGGGCGTCATCCCCCAACCCTCATCATCCATAAAAGAGGAGCTTGCATTTTAGACCCTGCCAGGGAGAAGCCCATTCTCAGGTGTTTGTTCTGGGAGGTAGGACCCATCTTAGGCACGTGATATCCTTGGGAGAAAGAGCCGGATTACTGCCACGGTAAAAGTTTTCTGAATGGACCTCTTGTTGGTGAGCTGGAGCTCTCCCCCTATGCTCTGGACCCTGGAGTGATGCCCGCCCCGGTCACCCTGCTGCTCTCTGGTCCTGCCACCCCTGGATAAGCAGGGCTGCCTCCTCAAACAGGTTCAGACCAGTTTTAGTTACTATTGTAATTTGCAATGAAATATGAATGCAGATGGGAAAACTTGCTTGTTCTGTGAAAACCGAGTTGAAGGCTTTGGAAACACTCGCTAGCTAAGCAGAAATTGCTGCCAAGGTAGGTCCGGGCCAGGCAGTCATGACAGAGTGCAGAAGAATCATAAAATATCCAGGGAGTTCTGCATGCAGATCGCTTCACCTGTCTGACTCCAATCAAAAGGAACTAAATCTGGAAATCATAGAGGCTGTGAGTTCCATGAATTTGATGCAGTAAATACAACCTGATACACCAAAGGGACCCATAATCAAAGAGAAGATCATGGCCCCAAACCAAGACTGGGGGACAAATGCTCATTTGCATGTTTAAAGCCAAAATAAAATGTTCATGGTATCTATCATTTTTATGATTGTCTGCTGTAGCTGGCTTTTTAGGTCAAGCAGACACCCATTATTTGTCCTGATCTGATAGGGTAAGTAGCACCTACGACCCAGAGACCTTTCTGCTGAACCCAGACCTCAAGGAAGGTCACTGTGGGTCAGAGGAGGGCCGGCCTCAGTGGGGAGAACTGGAAAGGGGAAGATACAGGTGAACTTGAGTGATCTGGGGGCTCCCAGGGGGTACTACGTCCCTCCCTGTCTGGCCAGCACCCAGTCCAAGCTCCGTAGGCAAGCCCACAGTAGCGTGTCTGTGATGGCCATGGTACCCTGCCTGCAGCTTCTGAGGCAGCTCTGCTTTACAAGGCGCAGGACGAGTGGAGAACATAGATGACTGTAACAAAAGATGAATTTAACAAGTGTGTGCGAAATGGAGATGCAGGTAATAGCAGACCATGCCCCCGAGGCTAGGTGGCTAGCAAGAAAGTTAAGTGGGGAGGAAAATAGTTTAGTGGAAAACTGAGATTACACTTAGGAAATAAAACTAAAAATATGAGATTATAGACACTTTGGAAGTAAATGCTTTCTCCACTAAACTGTATCAATAAACGGAATTTTATCATCAGATGGTCTTTTGCCACCATTTCCAAACACATTAGAGGAATTCAGCTTGATAAATTCTGACAATAGACATAACAATTTGCATCTCACGTAGGTATGCATTCATTATATGAATTCTCCCCAAACTCCTAATCATCCCAAAATGCTGGTCCACAAAAATAAGAATAAAATTATGGGTTCCTTCCACGTGGGCTAAGGCCTTTGCTGTGAGTCACAGTGTGCTGAGGGCTGCCCTGTGGTTCTTCCTGCATAAACTACACCCGTAAGACATTCTCTGACTTTCCATTTCTGTGTTTTTACAGCAGAGCCAGAACTTAAAGGTACTTGGGAAGCAATGTGTCTGCAGGCACCCCTTCGATTTTTTTCAGTTCTTATCCCAACCCCTTAGAGTTGTCTGACCCACTTCTAAACTAACATCAATATATTTAGTGACCCTCTTTCACTGACTCTTTCCACAGCACTCAGTTTTGTTGTAATAGACATAACTCTCTTTTTGCACTCATATTTCATTGGCTCACGTAGTACTAGAATAGGCACTTACAGCCCACATACCACTGGCCTAAACTGGTCTGGGGATAGATACAACTGTCACTTGGAAAGCTGATGACCCAACTGCTGGGAGCAGAAATGGCACATGGGTGAACCGCAGAGGCTGCTGGGAGTGGGGGTGTGCTGTGGGCAGGCGGGACGGAGAACTGCAGCTGGCTGGCCAGTCAGGTCAGCACAGGTTGGTCAAGAGAGTTATAACTGTATGTACTAGAAGAACCATTTGCAGAGGCAGAGACAGAACCCAAATCAAAAACAAGTAGCAACTCAGATAGAGAAATGGCCAAATACCTGACGTGACTTCCATCTCATGGACCACTGCAGATATTCAAACATCTCTCTTTCTATTGACTTAGCTGGATGGCCATGATTGCTTCAGGTTATAAGATTAAGTCGTAGAGTAACATATGTGGTGTGATCCCATTTTGGCAAAATAAGAAGGAATAAATGAAGGAAGCAAGGGAAGGAAGGAGAGAGAGATAGAGAAAGGAGGGAGGGAGGAAAAAAGGAAGATAGACTATTTTCATATGTTTCTATAAGTCCTAAGAAATCAAGAAACAAAGGGAAGATTCACTGCCAATTGTTCTCAGGAGAATGAAGTGGGGGAGGGGAGATGAGCAACTTTTTCTTTATATTCCTCTATATTTTATTTGTTTCAATGATCCTATGTTACTTCTTTAATTAAAGAGTTTAACAATATGAAGTAAGAAAATTAAAGTCAACTATATCTCAATAAAGCTGGGGGAGAAAAAGACTTGTAAAAAAATTAAGAAGACCTTCTGAGGCATCCTCAGGGATAACGTAGCTCCCAGCCCCATCTGTCAGGGCGTAACCATGACCCCCTTGGGCTATCCCACTTCTTCCCCAAGGACACAGCACGTGTGGCCAGGCTGGCCCAGCCCCTGACCCACGTGGTAACAGCCAACCTCCATGTGGCCACCATGCTTTTTCAAAGCCCATTGACACGTTATCTAAGTCATCCTCTCAGTGGCCCTATGAGGACAGTAGGAAGGAAACAGTCTTACTTAGAGCAGAGGAAACTGGGACAAATGGTGGTGATGTGCCCAAGGTCAGGTGCTGGTCCCACGGGCGCCACAGTCATGGGCTTCCCGGTGGCTCTGCAGGTCAGTGGGGTAACTGGCCTTCTGAGGAGAGTTGAGCCTGGTCTGTTCCATAGTCCGTGGTCACAAAAGGAGAACACACCAGCAGCAAACTCATCGATTTCTACTTCCAAGCCAGGGGTCTGAAGAAAACTTACTCACCAAGTATAATACTTAGCCATGAAACAGCCAGGGGTTCTAATGGCAGCTGTTGTAATTGCAACCATACTTTACATCTGGTTGATAAAGTACACCGAGGGCCATGCCTTCACGGTCACAGCTGCGATGTCCCGATAACAACCTGGGACGTATTCCCTCCACGTATTTAAGAATCAAAATAGTTCACATTTGAGTTCTCACCAGATATTTAAACAGGGCCCCTTCTGAGTAAGAAAAATGAGGTTCAGGGAGGTTCGTAGGTAAAAGCCGTGGGACCCCGACCCAGATGTAGCTGACCTCAGACCCAGGATGCCACGCCACTCACTTTCTACACAGAGGACTGACAATGACCTGCATGTTACGTTTCACCACATACACTATTTTAGCCACGACACACTTTCTTCTCACTTAGTTGGTAATCTGCATTTTAATTCTGAAAACCTAGGGAATACAAAGCTTCAGCATTTCCAGCCCTGTGGTTCTGTTAGTTTGCCCAAATTGCTGTGATATTTCCAGATCAAGAGTAAAATCTGCTGAGGTGACCGGAGCCCCACAGTACTTAACCTTCCATTACACGCACGACACGCTGGAAAGAAGCGCCAGCATGAGGCCTCAGCGAGCAAGGCCTGAAGTTCATTGCTGCTGAAGAACTGCTTAATTAGGTATCTTTCAGAAAACTGCCACCTCTCGGAAAGGTCGGCTGGGTTGTGACAGCTGTGTGGACGTACACAGGGAGAAAGAGGCTGCACATGATTAGAGCCAATGAATTTTTAACGCCTGGGTAATGATGCTCTCTGGCCCTGCATCTTGAACTGAGGTACCGCCACGGGGTGGGTGAGAAACAACAAATCAAACAGGCTCCTATAACAAAAACTTGCCTTTTTTTTCAGGAGATGCTTAAAACGTTGGGGAGGGGAGGCAGGGCAGGTCTTGGAGGGGCCACGGGGAAGAGGGAGGGCAGGGTTCCTACCCTTAGCATGAACAGCAATGTCTTCCCACCACTTTCCCTTTATTTGCTGACTTTAGTGGTAACGTACTGAGCAGTGGGGCTGTGTCCCATTCACACAACTAATGAAGAGCCGTCATTATTTATTGAGCATGTATTAATAAGTGTGTGACCTCTGCTCTTGGCCTCATCACTCCCCTGGGGACCAGCACTTCCTCTTCTCTAAGACCCTGGCCAGAGGTTCTAATGATGGCCGTCCACTGACCTGTCGCTGGATTTTGAGCTCCGGGTTAATTAGCAAATCTGTAAAGCACAGAGGAGCAGTTTTTCAATTTGAGAAGAACTCATCTTCTAAACAATCTTCCTTTATTAAAAGTGAATTCTGAACAGAGCCTTGATCTGGAGGTGCCGGGCCTAGAGGACATTTCAGGCTACAGGACTGTTGCTAAAATTACTGAGCGGCACAAACCAGGGGCTATCTAGAGGCACGTGATGGTAGCTGGACCCTGTCAACAAGGAGCTCCAACACTCCTAAAATAAATACATCAGTGGCAACAAATGTGTGAGTTTTGTCTTCCAGAGGGCAGCGTGGAGTGACCTCCAAGGATCTCCAAGCCCCACGCGCTGCAGGGGTTTATTGTCCTTGGGGCTTCTGGATGGAAGCCAGCAGTGTCCATGATACATTGGTCTCAAACTGGCTGGGGTGCAGGGGCTGGAGCCTGCCATTTTGAGTGTGCTGGGGAGGAAGGGGGACCACTCACCATCTGCAGGACGTCAGCGGAGACCATCTGCATGCAGCACATGGCTGTGGCCAGCGCACACACGATGGTGGACAGGACGTTGAGGGCACACACACTGAAGAGCAGTTCCTGTGGGAAAAGATGCGGGAGGACGTCAGCGTCATCTTGGCAACGCAGATGGCAGGCTCCTCGGCATTGCCGTCAAGGTCCAGGATGAGGATGTTCAATTGTGGGTTTATTTTTTCATCATCAAAACTGGCCTTTTATAGACACATTTGTTTATTCTTGGTTTATACATGGTTGATCCAATTGCTCTTAGATACTAAGTGATGTATTTTACAATTTTGATAATTATTAGATAGTCACTGTCTAAGAAAATCTTCAAACTGCCAACATTTGAGTAGGTGGGCAATCTTCGTCAATTATAAAGTGTAACTGAAAAATTTGATAAGAATTCCAAGTTTTTTAAACTTCTTTTCTTGAGATAACTGTAGATTCACTTGTAGTTGTAAGAAATCAAAGAGAGATCCTGGATACCCTTCCCTCAGTTTCCCCCATGGTAGCATCTTATAAAACTATAGCATGATATCATAACCATGATTGACAATGATACAGTCAAGACAGAGAACATTTCCATCACCACAAGGATCCACCCTCCCCGCCCGTGTTGCCCTTTTATAGACACACTCACCTCTCTCTCCCTGTTCCCCACTCAATCTCCCTTTCCGGACCCCTGTCAACCACTAGTCTGGTCTCCATTTTTATAATTTTGTCATTTCAAGACTGGTATACAACTGGAATCATAAAGCATGTAACTTTTCAGAACTGGCTATTTTCACTCAGCATAATTCCCTCAAGATCCATCCAAGTTGTTGCATGTATCAATAGTTCATCCCTTTTTATTGCGGAGTTCCATGTTTGTTCATTCTCCAGCTGATAAATAACTGGGTTGTTTTCAGTTTTGGGCTATTACAAATAAATCTCAGGAGAATTTGTGCACAGGTCTGTGTGTGAACATGAGTTTTTATTTTGCTGGGATAAATGTCCAGAAGTACAATTGCTGGGTCACATGGTAACTGAATGTTTAGTTTCATAAGAAATTTCCTAATTGTTTTCCAGAGTGGCTGAAACATTTTACATTCCTACCAGCAATGTATGAATGATCCAGTTTCTCTGCCTCCGTGCCAGAATTTGATATCACTACTTTATTTTAGCAATTCTGATAGGTGTGTAATGATATATCACTGTGGTTTTAATTTTCATTTCCCTCACAGCTAATGATCTTTTCAAGTGCTCATGTGCCATCTGTTTATCCTCGTTGGTAAAGTCTCTGCTCATAACTTTTCCCACTTTCTAGCTGTGGATTGTTTGCCTTTTTTTCTTTTTTAACTGAGTTTTGAGAGTTCTTTGTGCATTCTAGATTCTAGTCCATTGTCACATATGTGGTTTGCAAATTATTTTCCCAGTCCGCAACTTATCTTTATCTAGCCCTAGATCGTGGTGACTTTCTCTTTTTTTTTTTTCTAAAAGCTTTTATAGTTTTATGTTTTACATTTAAATCTGTGATTCATTTTGAGTTAATTTTTGAATAAGGTGTGAGGTTTAGATTAAGGCTTATTTTTATGTTTTTAATTTTGATCTCTACATATTCATTGCTAGAATATAGAAATGTGGTTTGTATCAATATTTGTATTTATCTAGTATCCTGTGACCTCGGGATTTTCTTCCATGTTTAATTTCTTCCTTCCCAATTTGTATGCCTTTCACTTCCTTTTCTTGCCTATTAGCAATAGCTTGAATTTCAAGTATCATGAATAAGAATAAGGTGAATGAGATGCCGAGATGAGATATCTTTGTCTTATGCTCTCAGAGGGTTCACTCATAGAATTTTAACTATCCAAATACAATTCATTCTTCTTTAGATAATTTACTGTCAAATCTATGGCAGAAATAGAAAAAAAAAATAACCATGATTCACAAAAATGACCAAACATTTAGAATAATTATATGTCCTTCAATATACATACTCATACACTACTCATATGATAAATGCAGAAAATACTGTAAATACTCAAAAAATTATTAGGAAAAATGGATCTTTCACCAGAAAGACCATGGTATTAATGAGGTTAGTTTCAATTTTCTAATCAAGGGGTTGACAAATCCTCAAGATGAGGTGGGACACACTCATTGTATTTCCTCGTTAACATGAATTGTACATGCACTGTGAATGTTTCAAATGATGGTCTAGTCTGGGAGCATGCACAGGTCTTGCTCATGGATACTTGAACCCATGTGTTCTAACCAATAGCCTCCTTTAAGAAAGTTCCCCAATTTTCTGTAGGCTGCTGTGACTACAGAAGTCTTTGCCCAATCCCCTTCCTCAGAACCTGCTCATTTGTTCCCAAGACTGTCTGTAAAATAGCCAGAAAGGGTGTGATTATGATAATATTACAGAGGACAAAGTTAACACACCATGCAAATGTGAATACAGAGAACAGAGTCATGTTTTGGAGATTTGTTAGGTAGAATTGAAGCAAGTCTCAGCTTAGGGCAACTTATTCTCCACTCCTGAGGTCAGAGTGTTCTGAGAACTCTGAACAAATGTGGGAAGAGTTGCTACTCCCAAATCTGAGTACTGGACACTGTAACCTCTAATCTTTTTCTCAGACTCAAATAGTTTCTTCATGTGCATCGGCTAATCAGCATTCAACTGAATACTCCAGGGGGACCCTCTGAAGATCCCAGCGTTCTCTCCCCTCCAGTATTCTGTCCTGAGAACTCTCAACCCCAGGCCTCGGTCTCCCTCAGACCCTCAGCTCTGTCACCTCAACTCAGGGAGTCTGCAGGGATCCCCCTGAGTTCCCCGTCCTGCACTGTCCCCTGGAGACTCTCCCCTCATTGGTTGAGCATATTTCAAGGATCACTGTCCTTCACTGTCTGATGTTCAATGTCTTCATATTTTGTGAGGTTTTTGTTGCTGTTCTTGTTTCAGGTAGGAGTTTAAATCCAGTCCCTGTAACTCTGTCTTGACCAGAAGCTGTTGGTGGCTCTTAGGCTCATCTAAGTATCCTGTGTAACATTCTTAGGGCCACCTCAAGTGTCCTCTCTGAAGTTGCTAAAGACAGAGTAGGATGGGAGCTCAATTGTGGGAAACGACAGGCACAGATGGGGTTGGGAAAAGGCTACGGTGTTTGGATTTTATTTTGTAGGCAACGGGATACTTCTGAAGATGTTTGATGTTGGGAAAGAGATAACACAACCTGTTTTCACAAATGATAGAGAGACCTTTTGCAGAACCTGGGACTTAGCTGGTGCTGACTGTTGAAGTGAATGCCCTTCTGAAAGTAACAGTAATTTTGAATATAGTCTCATTTGCAACCAAGTAAAACTACTCACAAAAAATAAACACAAATCATAACCTTTTGTTTGAGTAAAAGCATCATGAGGCAAACACTGCTTTATGTCTCATGGAGCATATTCATTGGAATCACACACCAGAAAGACTTCTTTTTTTCTTCTTCTAGCTGTTCAAATGCATGGCTTTTTGCTAGATAACTACGCACCTGGAATTGTGTCTATGTGTCTCTTCAGAATTCTCTTTCTGGCTTAAATAATGCCTTTACCTCTGCCCTTTGATGGGCAAGCACTGAAATCCAAGTTCTATAAAAATCTCTTTACAAGGTCATTCAAAACGGCAAGCGTGAGGACAAGGTGGGTCTTGCATGGTGGATCCTGAATTTTGCTGCTGGCCATTCTTCATACTTCCTCGAATACAGTTAAGGAAATCATGTCTATAACGAATCAAGTATAAAACAAAAACAAAGGGAGATACTTAGGGAAACCTACGAATGATAAATTCTTTAAAAATTCTCTCCAAGACGAGTAAATTCTGAATATTAACAACACAACAGAGAAAGGTGACAGCCAGGAGAAATTACACATTAAGAAACATACAAAATTTAGGATTTTGATTCCCCTGTTTGTTGAAAATATTGTTGTCCAGAGGACAAAGGGTCTTATATTCATTACTATTAGCTAATTCACCAGTTTTTTTTTTTTAACATGTTTTTGTTTCTTTGAATCAAAAAGATTCCAGAGGAGACTGTTATCAGGCAAGGTATAATGAAGGAAGATGAGGAAAGGCTCAGAGCGTAAAAAATAAGCGATGAAACCCATGGCTAACAATAACTGTACATGTGTTATAATTACAGGGGATGGGGTTGGGCTTTATCAGAATTATCCTCTTGAAGCTTCCCAATTACTTGACACAGTAATCACTATCTTAGGGAGTCTTTCATGGCAACAACTGGAGTTCAGTATGGAAAAACAGGATGTTAGGAAAGGTCAGTGGACATGGTGGGGAGCCTGATGAAAGAAACCATGCCTGTCATTATCTTCTCTGTCCAAGGTGGGAAAGGCCAAGTCAAGAAATTGGGTATGCCCTGATCGCTCTTTACCCAGACCACTTCCTGGGGTTGAGTTCGCAACAGGCATCCTGGAGGAAGGAGGTAACATGCCCACTGGACAAAGTGGAGGCTCACTACAAAGGCAGCAGATTCTCCAAGCTCAGTGTTCCCTTTCTGTAATGCCCACCACATGTGTGGGCATCCATGAGGGGTCTTTGTATCTTTCCTTGAGACTTGAGGGGCATGAGGAACTGACACAGACCAGCATGAAGCTCTGGCCACTGCTTTTGCCATGAGTGAGAAAGTCCTTTGTCTCTGAAACGGGAATCTCATGTCTTCTGCCAGAGAAGTAGCAGCAAATTCTAATAGGCTAGTTTGTTAGCTTGAAAGCAAGTAAAATCTCAGACCCTGCACAATTCCTGACAGCATGTTTCCCTCTTCAACAAGAGCAGAGACCAGTCTTCTGCTATTCTTTATAGTAGAATATCTCATCAAAATAGGTGTCTGGTAAATATATGTTTGAAAAATGTATGGGATATTTCGTTATTCTTTTCTAAATTTTCAGTTTAGACTAGAAGGAAATAACAGGCTTAATTTCCAAATTTCCAACCACACACCAGAAAAATTTACCATCGCCTTGAAATAATGTTTTTTTTCAGAGTCTTACATCAAGATTCTGCAAAAACTCTTGGTCATATGATCAGTGTGTGTGTGTGTGTGTGTGTGTGTGTGTGTGTGTGTGTGTAAAATCTGTGACTTCCATTTTTCATAAAATTTCTCAAGTGATGAGCCCATCCTGGAACAGATCACATGCCATTTGCCATTTAATTTGTCTCTAGAAAGCAGTTATTTGTGGGGCTGGCTGGAATACTGATCCTACAAAAGGAGCTAAAATTAGGCTGTCACATGGAGAAGGTAAGTGATTCATGGGGGAATCTGTGAAAGCTGTAATTTCAAGACACAAACATTCTACCTGGAATCCCTATAAGTTTAAGAATTTTTAGCCTTGCTCTGGCCTCTCATGTATCATCAACAACACAAATACTACTACAAGAGGCCAGGTTTGCTCCTCACACAATATGTGCTATTTGTTCAAAGGCACTTTTAACTTTGAGCAAAGATCCATGAGGAAAGTTACACACTCTCCACAATGGTGCACAACTGCACCTTATTTGGGAATTCAAAGCCTGTCCTCTGTCCTCTGAAGTAATAGCTAATTATAATATGTATAAATAACTATAACTCATAGACTATTTTCTTACAGTTCTATCAAGTTTGAAGATCAAGGAAACTATTTGCCACTTTTCCAGTATTCAAGGATGAGTATTCAGGCAAAAAATGTGTGCAGGGGTGGAGGGGATGTACACACACACATATATTTTAATCTTTTTAAAATTCCCTTTAGATTTATTTTTTGATCCAGTGGTTGTTCAAGAGTATGTTATTCAGTTTCCATATATTTGTGAACTTTTCCATTTTTTTGCTGTCATTGATTTCTAGTTTCATTTCATTGTGGTCGGAAAAGACACTTAGTAGATTTCAATCACCTTAAATTTGTTACCACTTGTTTTGTGACCTAACATGTGATCTATTCTGGAGAAATGCTCTGTGTGCACTTGAGAAGAATGTGTATTCTGCTGCTGGGTGAAAAGTTCTGTATGTCTAAGTCTGCTGGCTTCATTTTGTTCTAGTCCACTATTTCTGTATTGATTTTCTGTCTGGATGTTCTATCCATTATTGAAAGTGGATTATTGGAGTCTCTTACTATTACTGTATTACGAATTTATCCTTTCAAATCTGTCAATATTTGTTTTATACACTTAGGTGCTCTGATGTTGAGTGCATATATATTTACAATTGCTTTATCTTCCTGTTGAATTGACCCTTTTATCATTATGTCATTACCATCTTTGTCTGTAGAGACAGTTTCTGACTTAAAGTCTACTTTGTCTGATATAAAAATGGCCACTCCTGCTCTCTTTTGGTTTCCATTTGCATGAAATATCTTTTCCATCCCTTCACTTTTAGCCTATGTGTGTCCTTGAATCTGAGTTTTTTTGTAGACAGTACACAATTGGATCTTGGTTTTTGGTTTTTCACCCATTCAGTCACTCTGTATCTTTTTATTGAGGATTTTGTCTTTTCACATTAATTATTGATATGGTAGGATTTACTATGGCCATTTTAACTGTTTTCTGTTTGTCTTGTAGCACTGTTTTCCCTCTTTTTATCTCTTGCTGTCTTCCTTTGTGTTTCATCCTTTCTTTTTTCTTGTTTCTGTATTGATAGGTCTTGATTCCTTTCTCTTTTTCTTTTGTTTAATTTTATAGGTATTTTCTTTCTGGTTACCACAGGTATTCCATAAAATATAGTTATAACAGTTTTTTTATATATATAAATATATTAATATACATATTTCTTATAAATTCTAGATTTCTAAAAACTCACTGTGATCCTAATTAGCCTCTAGCTTTAAAATAAGATCAAACAAAGAATTATCCTATACTTATGTGAATTTTAAAAATAAGTTTTGTCAAGAGATTTTTAGAAGAGAAGAAGGGTCCTGCACACATCAAAATGTATTATAAATCTACAATAACAGAATAGGATGACATTGATAAGGAACAGAAGAGAGTCCAGATATAGATGCTTAAAATAATGAAAAAAGTGGCACATTACATATCTTGTGTTGGGATAATTGACTATTTTTAAAAAACAAAAAGACAAATCTATATGTGAAAAAAAGAAGAGAGGAAAATTCTTCCTTGTGAACCTAAATGCAAAAATTCTAAGCAAAATACTGGCAAAGTTAAATCCGATAGCATATTAAAAACACATTATGACCGAGTTTGGTTTATTCCTGTGTTATAAGAATGTTCTAACATAAAATAGTCTAATGGAATTCATCACATTAAATGAGAAAAACCATATGATAATCTATTAAGATTAGATGTCAAAACAGCAGTTGATATGTCAACACTAGTTTAAAAGCTCCTAATAAACTAGAAATAGATGAGAGCTCCCTTAACTTAAAAATCTCTACAGAAAATACCAGGAAGGAGATGGGGATGGTGGCCATTATCACTTCTATCCAACGCTGTACAGCAGGTCGCGGCCGTTAAACTGAGAAGACATTAAACAGAAGTAAACTGGGGGAGAGATCAAGATGGTGGAACAGAAGGACGTGGTGCTCACCTCCTCCCGCAGATATGTCAAAAGTACATCTACACGTGGAACAATCCTCACAGAAAACCTACTGAACGCTGGCAGAAGGTCTCATACGTTGTTCGTGAATTCCATATTTGTGAATTCACCTACTTGCTAAAATTTATTTCTAACCCCCCAAATCAAAACCCTTGGCACTTCTGGGGTCATTCGAGGTCATGTGTGGAGCAGCAAAAAATTTGAGTTGCCTGATGGGTATATTCTCAGCTGAAGTTGAACCAGGCAACCTCTGCTTTCTCATTTAACTCATACTATAAACAAGTGTCCTTTTCCAGGTCTATTTACACGTGTCAGATAAGCTTTGCTGAAGCATGAG
Organism: Platanista minor; assembly: GCA_004363435.1. Taxonomy (NCBI): domain Eukaryota; kingdom Metazoa; phylum Chordata; class Mammalia; order Artiodactyla; family Platanistidae; genus Platanista; species Platanista minor. The sequence continues at coordinate 5,008 of RJWK010021101.1, read as the reverse complement.
TTACAGTGCTGTTGGCCTCAAGTTCAATGTTAATGAATCAACAATAAGCACACATAAAGCAAGGTCTGTACTGACTAGCTGATAAAAATGTTGTGACCAGAGGCTTGCAGGGTCCTCACCTTGTATTTCCCCTGGGAGCAATGATCCTGTATTCACTAATCCAGTGTTGCTGCAGCTTCATAGAAATAACTACTTCAAATAAAGAGAATCAAGTGTATTTGTTAAACAAGATATAAAAGGCACAAACCGTAAAGGAAAAGATTGATAAAATCAGCTATACTGAAATGTTAAAACTTCTATATGAAAAAAGACACCATAAAAAAAGAAAAAAAGGTCTACAGACTGAGGAAATATTTGCAATATGCACAGTCAAGAAAGGATCAGTATTTGGAATATAGTAGAAATCTCTAAAAATAAAAAATAAAAAGACAAGCCAATATGCAAATAGCAAAAGATATGAACAGGTAACCCAAGGATGAAGTAACACGATGGCTCTTAACATGAGACTGTGTTTCTCCTCCCTGTGGTCAGGGGATGCGTGTAACTCACTTAATGAGGTACCATGTTCCTCCCCTCACAATGGCAGAAGGAGAAAGCTTGGTGAGGACGTGGGAAATGCAAATCCTGATGGAGAGCCGGTGGCATGCACGTTAGCACAACCTCTTTGTAGAACAGCTAAGCGTTTCGCAATAAAGTAGAAGATGCCTAAGGCCCGGGACCCAGCAATTCCACTCCTAGGAATGTCTCCTGGAGAAATGCTCATACAGGTGCCCAGGGAGACATATACGAGGATATGCAGAGCAACGCTGCTGGTGATACAAATGTCTTTGAAGGCATCCAAATCTCCATCCACAGGGGAAAGGGAAAATAAAAGCTGGTCCATCCACACAATGGAAGACTGTGTAGCGGGGGAAATAGACCAGAGTCCTGCCACCAAACGGACGACTGTCACCAAATGTCCCCTGAAAGGAGGGAGTTAAAGGTGAATCCGTACAAAAAGAATAAACACCATCTGTGTGAATCTGAGACCAGGCAAAAACTAACCTCACTGTTTAGGGACACAAATATATGATGAACAGCAAAGGCGCAGGGGACGTGAGATGCAGCGGGGGAGGGGGAGGGAAGAGGCGCTTCCACTGAGCTGATGATGCTTTTTCTTGTCTAACTCACATGATCGACGCGCGGGGGTTCACTGTGTCACTTTTCAGACCATTCTGTGTATCTCAAATATTGCCTAGAAAGAAATGTTCACAATAAGTCCAGACAGTGCATCTGCTAAAAAGAAAGAGCCTCATCTGTACACACATCAACGCACGCACCACCACCTCTATCAGCTGGTCACCGTAACACACAGCAGGCACACTCCGTGGCTGAAGAAAAGGTAATGAGTCATCTCTGTGCAGGGAAAAGCAAACCCACAAAGAACACCCCAAACCAGCAGCAGCAGGGAGCGGCTAGCACCCCAGGTACAAAGGAGGGAGCCAGGTTCTTAGGACCCAGCAGAAATAGAGCCCAGAGAGGGGTCCCTCCACCAGAGCAGGTAAAAACTCACAGCCTGCGAGAGGAGGAGGCTGGAAACAGATGGCCTGACCTCTCTTTCCATCCTCCCATCTCCTGCTGGTGCCTCTCACTGGGCAAACCCAACCAGATGCAGAGAGAAGGGAGTCTGGGTGATGCAGAATGCAGAGACCAGCTTGAGGGGCCAAAGTGAGGCCAGACAAAGGAGGACAGGAAAAGGAGGGGGGATGGGACAAAGAGAAATAACCAATTATCAATACCTAGTAGCATAGCTATCTATCAACTATCTCTGCAATTAATTGAAAAAAGCGAAGTTGCTAATACAGTATTAGTAAAGCTCCCGGTTTAGGTTAAATTTTTTACATATATAAATGCATTTTTTGTAGAAAAAAAGTCTAGAAGAGAATGTATTCATTGCAGGATTATCTATCTATATACCTGTCTATCTATGTATCTATCTACTTATCTATGATCCATCAATTATCTATCGATTTAGTTTCTTAAACTTTCGCAATGGTCAGTTATTGCTTTTATAATGGAAAATATTCAGTAAGCTTCTTTTTCAATCAGTGGAGTGTTGAGGAAAAGCCCTAAGGTTTACTGTATAAAATTCTCAGAATAACTGTGGGAATCTGTCATAAGTCTTGACATTCAGGATCAGTCTTAATGCTACAAGTTTTCTCAAATAAGTGCCAAGTAACATAAAAATAGGTGACGGCGGTGGGCAGGGGGAACCCAGAAGACAAAATTTTAAACCAATCTTCCAGGCAAGAGAACTTTTCCCGGCTATGATCAGTTTCGGTTGTTTTATCCACCAATATAGCAACTCTAAAACAAATGCTTTGAAAAAAAAAAAAAAGCCAGGGGAGGGATAGATTGGGAGTATGGGACTGACATATACACACTGCTGTATATAAAATAGATAACCAACAGGACTGTTGTATAGCACCGGGAACTCTGCTCAATACTTTATAATAACCTAAATGGGAAAAGAACTTGAAAAAGAATAAATAGGTGTATACGTATAACTGAATCACTTTGCTGTACACCTGAAATTTACACAACATTGTTAATCAACTATACACCAAGATAAAATAAAAATTAAAAAAACAAAACAAAACAAAAAAACAGAGAAAAACCAGAGACCAGTGGTTTGTTACTGGCTCCTGGAGCTGGTGCTGAAGTTGGGACGAGAAAGCCAAGGCAGCAGGAAGCTGCCAACCGTGGACACAGCCTCAGACGCAGCCAAGGGTTATGAAATGAGCATCTGTCAAATCCATGTGATGGGGGTGGAAGTTTGGCCTGTTCCTGACATCATACCTAGTTCTGAAAAGGTTCCACTGGCAACATCAACATGCTAGGCCAGCACCCAGGGGCAGGCACACTCCTCCACCCAGGGCAGGGGTGTAGCCCCTGGGGTCAGGAGCTGCCCACTGTGGTGCGTCCTGGGCAGGCCCTGCAGGAGGCGCTGGGCAGGGAGCACCGCCTCCGCGTGCTCACACAGGGGACTGGGATGCCCAGGAGGGCGGGGCTCAACACCCACACGGCTCCTGGAGAGCCCCAGAGCGGGGGCCGTCAGTGAGGGGTGCTGACTGCTGTCAAGACGAGAGGGGCAGGGGGGACCCTCTGAATAAGAGGAAGGACAGGGCAGAGCTGACCCCACAGGAAACCAACCACATGTCTACATGGAGACCAGCACACCGCCTACACGGAGACTATCGCGGGGCAGACCCACGCCCGACAGAAGAGGCTGCTTCCCTCATCCCTTCACTTGCCAGTGCCTGGAGGGACAGGACCCGAGAGGGACTGGATGGACATGTCCCAGACCTCGGCCCACAGGTGCTGGGGCAGAAGAGGAAAAAAGGGACCAGGCCCCCCTCACAGGAATGGGGCATCCAAACTGCATGTGGAGGGAAGCTCTGAATGAGACCAAATTCAATGTCTGGACCTGGATGCGACCAGAAAGTCAGAGGGGCAGCCCAAGCTGCATAATTTAAGGAAGGAGATTCTGCCGGCACCTTGGAGGCAGTGACGCCTAAGGACTCAGTCACCTGAAGGAGCTCTGCGAGGCGGGGGACCCAACACCCCCAGGGGCAGAGCGGGTGATCAGGTACTGCTAAAGTGACTTAAGTGCTCCTACTTCAAATAACAGTGCTCCAAGAGGTATTCTGTTTCCATGTGGAATGATTAAGAACCTACTGCAGAGCACAGGCAACGCTACTCACTACTCTGTAATGACCTACATGGGAGAAGAATCTAAAAAAAAAGTGGATACATGTATATGTACAACTGAATCACTTCGCTGTACAGCAGAAACTAACACAACACTGTAAATCAACTATATTCCAATAAAAATTAATTTTAAAAAAATTAAAAGAAAAACCCAACTACTTTGCAACTTTCGACACTATGTTGTATGCTTATTGGAAAGCCATTTAGAATCGTTTTTTGTGTTAAAACACTCCTGTCATCTATAAGCCTGAATGCTAAGGTCTAGAAACCAGTACTGACCACGGTGGACAAGGTCCTCGAAGGTGGCTGTGGGGCACATTTCCGTGAACCTCAGTTGACTTCAATTATTGGGCTTCATGTCCTACTGCAAAATAACTTCCCCAGGACTTAAAGAGCAGAAACAACCCCTAATGTACCTCTTTTGCCTAGGAATTGAGGGCCAATTAGATTTGAGCCTGCTTAAAAGAAAATCTCAGCCTTGAAGGAATCAATTAGTTGATAGTATAAATCCACACAGTCACAAGGCTATCGATTTAGCTTTAAGTAGGCAAGACAGTCACTGTTAGAGTCCTCTGTTTGGGTAAGCGCTGTATTAATCCAGCATCCACTTGGCACCACTAGTCCTTTAAGGCCAGGAAGGACAGCTACACGGTCATCTGGGCATCTGGAGGGGGTACCTCTGAACAGAGGGAGGTCAGCCAGCGAGGACGCTGTGGGAAAAAGGAGGGCCCAGACCACAGTAACTGTCCAGGGGTCCAGACGCCCCGAGGAGGGGCACTGGGGTCTCACCTGGCACAGGCCAGCAGGGATGGATGCAGAGATACATCCGTCTCTGGATTAGGAGCCCCATTCCCAAGCCTTGGCGAGCAAAGCCTGGGGCAACGGGAGGATGGGGCGGGGAGGGGAGGGGAGGACCAGAGAGGATCACAGGAACACAGACTCCTATTCTTGCTCCACGGCGATGTCATCCATGCTGTTGGTGAAGCCAAAATCCTAGCGTCACCCTTGGTTCCACACGTTCTGCACACCCCACGTCCAAGCCCTCCGTGGCGTCTGTCAGTGCAGCTTCCAAGCTCACCCGGAATCTGTCCACTGCCCCGGCAGCACCTGTCTGCCCTGGACTGGGCGGTGGCCTCCCCGGTTCCCAGTGGCCACTCCTGCCCGTTGGCAGTGCACGCTCCAAGAGCTGCAGGGTCCCTTTTTCCTCCCAGCTTATCAGGATGTCCACGCAGCGGATCAGATCTCCACTCCTTCCCTG
>RJWK010021100.1:0-30962 GCA_004363435.1 Platanista minor | reverse complement strand
CACACACACACACACACACACACACATACACACACACACACACCGGTATTCAAAGGAGAAAGGTGGCTTCCTCTGTGGCCCCAAGAGTCTATGGCTTGTAAAAGACAGAAGGGATTGGCAGGCTGTGGAGGTTAGTTTCCCTCTGGGTCTGCTGGCTGAGCCCCTTGCATGGCTCTTATTAGCATCCAGAGGGGGTCAGAGTTCAGGGGGGCCCGAGGTGTAAGCAGAGAACCTGCCTAGCTCAGGAACTCACCTCTGGAAAGGTTTTCCACTTATCATCATCTGAGATGAAAAGAATGTCTGGATGGGGAAGAAGCCAGGTCAGGAGAGCCCAGGTTATTCCTGGTGGAGGCATCAGATCCCACTTTCCTGGCTCTAAAATGACCCACTCACTTGCTATCTGCATCTGCAGTTTCTCTGGAAGGAGAAGCAGATGTGCTCCCTCACAGACTTATTCTCCTCTCCCCACCTCCTCTCCCACTCCTCTCCCTCCTCCCCCCACCTCTCTAACTGCCTCCACCCCCTTATTTCTTACCTCGCAACACCATCAGCTGACACAATGCCTGAAGACATGGAGCCTTAGCAAATACCGCCCCCCGCCCCAAGACTCTATTTCAGGGTTCAAAGGAGAGAGGTGGCTGTCTCTGTGGCCGGGGGCTGGGTCTGGGTCAAGGGCACAGGAGACTAGGAAGTGTGGAGGAACCTGGCTGGGGGAATCTTCCCTGTGGGGCTGAGCCCCTTGCAGGGCTGCTATTAGCGTCCAGAGGGGGTCAGAGTTCAGCAGGGCCCGAGGTGTAGGAGGAGAACCTGCCCAGCTCTGGAACTCACCTTCCGGAAAGGTTTTCCGCTTGTGATCATCTGAGATGAGAAGAACGTCTGGATGGGGAAGAAGCCAGGTCAGGAGAGCCCAGGTTATTCCTGCTGGATCCTTTCACATCCCTGCACCTGTAGTACCCCCCTCGAGCCCATCCCCAGCTTCCTCCTCCGGATCAGGTGGGGCAGCTTTCCTCAGTGTGGCCTGGGGACTCCTTGCATCAGAATCACCTGGGATGATTGTTAAAACTCAGAATCCCTGACCTCACTGTTTCTTCTGAATCAGATTCTCTACAGAGAAACCTGGAACCTGCATGTTAAATAAGCACCTCATCAAGGGATAACGTCCTAGCCCTAAGAAATGATGGCATCACTTGAACAGTGGTCCAGGAGAGACACAGCATCATCTTTCCAGGCACAGCATCAGCCCCAGGATGCAGCTCACTGAGCAGAAAATGTTTGGGATTTGGAGCCAGACAGACCTGATTTGGATTCCAGTTCTACCAGTTCCCAAGTGTGTTAACTTTGAACAAATTATTTTGTAAGTTTCAATTTATTCTTATGCAAATGGGGATATTATTCCTAACTTCAGAGGCCGCTGTAAGTATTCAATATGCTAAAAAAGTGCCTGGGTTCAGATAGTAGATTCTCAAATAATTGTAGCTCCTTGCCCTGTGCGTTTAGGCAAGGCTGGTTTGATATCTACCTGTGTGGGTGTCTTAGGGATTGTTGGGTGTTGCACCACCTCTATCTGAGCGCCCTTGTTTTTCACTCCTTGCCTCTTTCGTCCCTGGTTGACACTACCTGGGACTGAAGAACTTGGCTCCAGGATATCCGTGAGGGTGTATTCTACTGGAACAGCAGGTTGTCCCCAAAACTGTGAGTGCGTCCCCTTCTTCTTCCATAATAGCGCCAGCTGACGGAATTTGTTGGCACTCAACAGGTATTTGACAGGCCTCAGGTTTTTGTCTCCAAGCTCTTAGACCAAATTCTTGCTAATAGGCTCAAACAGGGAGGGCATGTTGCTAGGAGCGGATGGAAGGGGAGTGCAAAGTTCCGTTGGGAGCGGGGGAAGAGAGTGGGCCACCTCTTACAGATCCTTGACATTTTTCCCGAAGGAACAAACATTATAGGAGGTGAATTGAGGTTGTAAGCCAGACACAGAAAGACAAATACTGCAAGATCTTATTTGTATGTGAATCTCAAATAGCTAAAGTCGTAGAAGAAGCAGAGAGTGTGATGGTGTCCAGGGCCTGGGGGGAAATGGAGTGACATTGGTCAAAGGGTTCAAAGTTTCAGTTATACTAGATGAAAAAATCCTGGAGATCTAATGTACAGAATAGTGACTATAGTTATCAATATTGTATCGTATACTTGAAATACGCTGAGGTCGTATCTTAAGTGTTCTCACCACACACACACACAAAAGGTAGTGTGTGAGGTGATGGATATGTTTATTAGCTTGATTACGGTGATCATTTCACAATGTATATACGTATATCAAAATGTCAAGTTGTAAACCTTAAATATATACAATTTTTATTTGTCATTTATATCTCAATAAATCTGAAACAAATTAAAACGATTTATAAAAAACACAAAAAAGAAATGAACCCCAGGCAGTCGTATAGATTGGAGCTCAGAGCTAAGAACTTCCCTGGAGATCCAAGTGTTTGAGTTATCTGTGTGTAGGTAGTAACTGAAACCAGCGTAGTAAGGACGCAGACATGAATAGATAGTTAATAGCTGGGTAGACAAAAATGTGAAATGCATTTTACAGACCACATTGAATGAGAGTAATTCATTGGAATTGCTCTCTTCTGGGCAAAGAGGAATTAGATTTTCCAGTTATACAGAATTCAGTTTTCGAACATTCACTGAGTGTTGAATAAAGACAGAATTTTCAACAGATCAAGTAAAATCCCTGATGTGACTTTCAATTCTGTCTCGTGTGGGCCCTGCGAGGGATCAATGGACAACAGAGAGTAACAAGAACAAAAAAAGATTCTCTAAGCCTGGACCTGGATAAAGATGTATCAAAGATACCACCCTGAGCCTTACATGCTTGCATGTTGTTATCAGGAATTCTCCTTTATTAATGAGAACTTTAGGAAGAAGTAGTACTTTCTTTGGGGGTCAAATTAGGACAAAAAAACCACCTCAGGGCTTCCCTGGTGGTGCAGTGGTTGAGAGTCCGCCTGCCGATGCAGGGGACGCGGGTTCGTGCCCCAGTCCGGGAAGATCCCGCATGCCGCGGAGCGGCTGGGCCCGTGAGCCATGGCCGCTGAGCCTGCGCGTCCGGAGCCTGTGCTCCGCAGCGGGAGAGGCCACAACAGGGTGAGGCCCGCGTACCACAAACAAAACAAACAAACAAACAAACAAAACACCTCAAGCAAAAACACTTCTATTCATTTCACAATCTATCCTGAACATTTCTGTCTCTGGCAATAGTATCCTCTCCTTATTCATCCCCTGATTCCCCAGTTAGAACTTACCAGACTGTGTATTGTTTTGTCTTGTAGAGAAAAGATTCCAGTTGAGTAGGGTCCCTTTCAATCTTCAGACCTCCTGATGTCAAGCAGAGTTTGTCAGACCAACTCCAGAGAGCAGATCAATGTGACTCTGCTCACTGTGTTTTCTTTCCACCAATAGGTCCCTGACTCAATTTCCAAAGCAAAATCCTAGAAAAACAAGCATATGACAGGCCCTCTTCTCTTCCAGGAGACGGGGTCCGGGGCTGAGTTCTGGATCATGGAATCTTAGCCTCCTAAGTCGTTCTTTCCTCTAGAATCAGGCAGCGTTTGATTATATATTTGTGAGTCTGTCTCGGAGCAGAGTGGATAGAGATCTTAGGAAGCGATGCTCTTTTCCTGGCACAAAGAGAACTGGCTGAACGGGTCTTTGTTTATGGATTTATAGTCATTGTGGCTGGAATAACCTTGGCTCACATTTGATCTTAAATGTGCTGAATGTAAAATGAAACCCTGGATCAGCAAGAAAAGTAGAAATAAGCATCAGGATGAAGGATAAGTACAACAAAACCAGCACCCTGGAGGGGGAGGCGGGTCTGGACCGCCTAGATGTGGAGGCCTGTTACAACCGTGCTAAAACACGAGCATTGTTAACCCCTCCTGTGTCTCAATTACTGTGCACATATCATGTAATCCAATCTTGCGATCGTCTTTATTTTAAATATGAAAAGATTTTTTTCAAGGACAAAAATGACTTGCCCCAAACCTATTCTCTTTCCAATTCCTCCTGTAACCTTACGGGGTTACTTGAAACACCTACAGGAGGCCACACCTGCAGGTTTTTTGTAATAGCCTGGAACTGACCGTCAAAACAGCAACATTCCTTTCAATTGACAGTATTTCACGACACCTTTTTTTCCCCCCTTCTTTCTTCCTTTCATTATTCAGCAAAGTCCCAGGCCTACCCTTCTCCATCTCAGGCATCTGACACCCACTCCACTGGGGACAGAGTTCACAGCTGTGCTCTTTACCTAACACCACCAGACAAAAAGCTTGAACAAAATTGAATTTTACTTTCTATAATTTGCATCGTAAAAACAATAGATTTGAAATACAAAAATTTCATGACATATAACACTCTGTCACACGCCAACATTCTGACGGCAGTGCCCTGCTTTGGAGGTTCTAGAAGCCAAAGAAAAGCAACGTAGCTGTTTGGGAAGAGTTATCTCAGTCCAGTGAACCCTGTTTCTTTTTTAAATTAGGTTTAGAATTGATAAGGTTTAGAACCAAGATCATCACAATAAATAGCCGATAGCTTTTTTTTAACCTTTTATTTTATATTGGAGTATAGTTGATTAACAATGTTGTTAGTTTCAGGTGTACAACAGAGTGATTCAGTTATACATATACATGTATCTATTCTTTTTCAAACTCTTTTCCCAATTAGGTTGTTACAGAGTTTTGTTTTGTTTGTTTGTTTGTTTTTGCGGTACGCGGGCCTCTCACTGTCGCGGCCTCTCCCGTGGCGGAGCACAGGCTCCGGACGCGCAGGCTCAGTGGCCACGGCTCACGGGCCCAGCCGCTCCTCGGCACGTGGGATCCTCCCGGACCGGGGCGCGAACCCGCGTCCCGTGCATCGGCAGGCAGACTCTCAACCACTACGCCACCGGGGAAGCACCTGTTACAGAGTTTTGAGCAGAGTTCCCTGTGCTATACAGTAGGTCCTTGTTGGTTATCCATTTTAAATATAGCAGTGTGTACATGTCCATCCCAAACTCCCTCACTATCCCTCCCCACCCTTGTCCCACCCCCATAACCATAAGTTCGTTCTCTAAGTCTGTGAGTCTGTTTCTGTTTAGTAAATAAGTTCATTTGCATCATTTTTTTTTAGATTCTGCAGGTAAATTAGAACATTCTGTAACACCATACACAAAAATAAACTCAAAATGGATTAAAGACCTACATGTGAGACCAGACACTATAAAACGCTTAGAGGAAAACACAGGCAGAGCACTCTCCGATACCTTCACTTTCCCACTTCCTGATCTCCATCTGATGCACCCTACAACATCCCAGAGGAAGGGTATAAACGGGAAAACCTGGGAAACCAAACATGTAACAGCAGTTACAGATTCCTGATCCTCTATTGGGAACAGCCTCTTGCTGGGAAGGAAGGCAGCGATCTTGGGAAGCAGGAGAAAAAATTCCAGACTCCTTGGAGGAATCCTGCCAAGTGTGTCCATAGCGCTCACCTGTTTTCCTCTCTCCAGCCTCCACGGCTTCACTCCTGGCCATCCTCACAACAGGGAGGGTTCAGATTTTGGACATATTGGAGGGAGCTCTCCATCCCATGCGTTAAGGCCAAGAGTAGGCAACGCTGATTTCTTTAAGAGTTCAGAGGCAGACTGAGGTGGAGGAGGGGCATTGCACAGCGCAGGTGTATTTTCTTGAGAATTCTTTTTTCAGCTTAGCCTTTTCACAGGTTTTCACGCAGATCTTTTCTCTCAGCCACTCCTTCGTCCTGTGACTCGTGCCTGCGTCTCTGTCTCTCCCCTTGCCTATTTCTCGTCTCCCCCTCAAGGTCTTACAAGTTCCTGCCATTTTGCTTCTCGGTCTCTGCTCTCTCCCGCATTCTCTGCCCTCTTTTATTTTCACAATAACCTAAGCTTCTGCAAGCTCTCCCCTCACTGGGCTACTCGGTCAGCAATAGTTGTTATGTGCCGGCTACAGCTTCTGGTGTGCCGGTCTGCATTGTCTGCATACTGTCTGGATTCTCGTGCTGGGGGTATAGAGGTTAGTAAGACAGAGCGCCTGACTCCAAAGACTCACCTTTAGTGTGGGGAGACAGACAATACCCATTAAAAAATTGGAAAAGTAAAGAAAAGCGGAAAGTAAGCTTGTCCCTACACATACACCGCAAGCCCATACACGGCCGAGTGTCTGTGTAGTTTATGCTCTGATTTTCCAGGCCAGCTCCCCTTGGTTTGCCACGACTTATGGTTCTGCCATCTCGCCTTCTTGCCTCTTCAGCATCTGCAGCTCCTTCACTTCCTATGCTCACCTCACTCCCTAACAAGCATCCCGTTTTCGAATTACCTTTCTGATGTATACATACCACCTTCCCGATTCTTTCTGAGTGTCACATTTAAGAAGCCATGGAGGTCACTTAAGCAAACCCCTCTTTTTGTAGCTGTTGGTTCTCCCTTCACAGTAGACCTGGATCTGCTCACTTGTCATCACTTCCTGTGCCAACACTCTGGCCCAGTGACCATCAACTCTTCTCGGCATTAGTGCAATGCCCTCCCAGCCAGACTCCCTACCTCCGCCCTTACTGCCTTTCTGCATCTGTTGCCAACCCAGCAGCCACAGGCATCTTCTCGAAAGATGCATTTGCTTTTCACTCTTGAACTCAAGCCCCTCCATAGCCACCAATCCTACTTCAAGTCCAAACCAAGTCGTAAGAAAGACTAACCATGGCCTGCACCAACTTGTCCTCACTTGGATGAATTCTCTCCAGCATTCCTCCTGTTCTCAAGCCCGGTATTTCTTCCTTTAGATTCTGTGCACTTGCTAATTCCTCTGCCTGGAATTCCCCCTTCCCCCGCAAATAGCTGTAGAGTTCACTTCCCGTCTTACAGCAGTTTAAGTCTTTGTTCAAAAGTCCCTTCTCGATGAGGCCTTCCCTGTCGAATTGCAAAGACCACCATCACCTCTACCACTGCTCATGAATTTTTACCATCCCTAAACTTCTGTCTGGTCCTGCAGTTGATGGCAGTTTTGAGCCTTTCCTGGGCCTTTAGAGCACCTTCGGGTTGGGGTTCAGGAGATACACAGGCTCTCCATTTGACCCCAAATGGAGGTCAGAGTTCAGCAGGGCCCGAGGTGGAGGCAGAGAACCTGCCCAGCTCGGGAACTCACATTCCAGAAAGGTTTTCTGCTTATCACCATCTGAGACAAGAAGAATGTCTGGATGGGGAAGAAGCCAGGTCAGGGGAGCCCAGGTTATTCCTCTGGATCCTTTCTCATCCCTGCACCTGTAGTCCCCCCCTCCCACCCCCAGTTTCCTCCAGACCAGGTGGGGCAGCTTTCCTCAGTGTGGCCTGGGGACCCCTTGCATCAGAATCACCTGGGATGATTGTTAAAATTCAGAATCCTTGACCTCACTCTGAATCCTCTTTCTGGAGAGGAAACTGGAACCTCCTTTTTTTTTTTTTAATTTTTTGCGATACACGGGCCTCTCACCGTTGTGGCCTCTACCCGTTGCGGAGCACAGGCTCCGGACGCGCAGGCTCGGCGGCCATGGCTCACGGGCCCAGCTGCTCCGCGGCACGTGGGATCTTCCCGGACCGGGGCACGAACCCGTGTCCCCTGCATCGGCAGGCGGACTCCCAACCACTACGCCACCAGGGAAGCCCTGGGGCCTCCTATTTTATTTTATTTTATTTTAGTTTTCATTTCATTTCATTTTCCCCCTAGCTTTGTTGAGGTGTTAATGACATATAACATATGTAAGTTTAAAATGTCCAACATGATGATTTGATACATGTATGTATTTCAAAATGATTACCACAGTTAGGTTAGTTCACACTTCCATTCCCTCACATAATTACTATTTTAATTTTGTGTGTGATAACAAGTAAGATTTACACTCTTAACAACTTGGAGTATGTAATGTTAATGGCAGTTGACATCAGATCCCCAGAACGTACTCATCTCGTAACTAGAAGTTTGTACCCTTTGACCAACATCTCCCCATTTCCTCCAGCCCCCAGCCCCTGGCAACCACCATTCTACTCTTGTTTGTATGAGTTTGGCTTTTTTATCTTCCAAATATAAGTGAGATGATACGCTATTTGTCTTTTCTCTGTCTAGCTTGTCTCACGTAGCATAATGCCCTTGAGCTCCATCCGATGTTGTGCAGACGTGGCGTGGAGTCTGCATGGTAAATAAGCACCTAGGGCGGGCGATCATTATACACTGTGACGGTGTATCGAATGATCCAACATGATGTTAGATTGTAACATCATTCAATCTAACAGGAACATTATACACTCCGCCTTTATAAGGAAAGGAAATGGGCTTCCTCCTGCCTTCCTGTGGGATTGTCTGCCTATTACCCTTCCACTTACTCTCCTCGAAACTCCTCCCTCACCTGTCTGCTCCCAATCCCGCCCTCACCCAGGGTGATTTCCAGTTTCACATGAGAAATGTGCAGAGCCCTGAGTCTTGCCTAACACCAAAGATTAAGTGTTTGTCGGGACAGCAAGAGCCCCATAGATCATGGTGTCATCCTATCCGGGGAGAAGAGAGCTCCAAGGAGAGAATAATCAAGTGTGTGTTCCTTGGTGATGTACGTGGGGTAAATTCACTGGAGGACAGACTCCAGGGGGTCGAGGCATGGTTGCCAGGGACGGGGTGAGGACCCAGGGTGTCGGAGATTCTTAAGGAAGTTTCTATGAGGGGCAAGCGGGTGGGAGGAGGGGATCACTGGAGGAGAAGGGCACTTGGGGGAGGGGTTGACAAGCTGGCAGAGACCTGATCGCGTCGTGAGGTCATGGGGAAGCATCCAGGTGACCTGGAGGATGAGGATAAGCTTGTGTCCATCACTTTGTCAGACATTTTTCTCTAATCTTCACTTCAGCTCTGGAGAGATGGTCTCATTTCCAGTATACAGATGGGAAGGCTGTGTAAGAACAAATACAAGTTAAAAATATGAGGCTTAGGGCTTCCCTGGCGGCTCAGTGGTTGAGAGTCAGCCTGCCGATGCAGGGGACACGGGTTCATGCCCCGGTCTGGGAAGATCCCACGTGCCGCGGAGCGGCTGGGCCCGTGAGCCATGGCCGCTGAGCCTGCGCGTCCGGAGCCTGTGCTCCGCAACGGGAGAGGCCACAACAGTGAGAGGCCCGTGTACCGCAAAAAAAAAAAAAAATATGAGGCTGATTTCTCCCAGTTGAAAATCAGGGAAGAGATTTCCTTCCCCTCCTTTTCCTTAGAACCTTTATTTTAGAAAACTTGGGTAAAACTGTAAGCACTTTCTCCTCTCTTGGAAATGTGTATAAATCCTTTTGAAAACTCAGCTTTAGAACCCAGGAAAGTCTTTCTCAAGGACCTGAGAACTATTCTTTGAAATGTAAGCGCCTAGTATCACCCCTCCCGGTTTCTGTGGAAGGGCAGAACCTAAATTCGGTGGGCACGTGCTCCAGGGTACAAATCGATTTCCTCTTGTAAAAGTTAAAAGTTTGTTTTTCTTCTGGATAAAACCAGTTAGCTAACAGGCGGTCACTTCAATTACCAGGTAAAGTCAGGATAAACTATGTGTGATAGACGGTTCTGTCAAGGCTTCTAACTGGAGGACTAGTTATTATTTATCTTGAAAATAAGTCTATGTAATTGGTTGTATCTGCGGGGCTGTACACGAAAGGGTGAGATTTCTTTCTGTTTTTACAGTCTTTTGGTGGATTGCTTATGACATGCACCACATTCTGCTTTAATGCTTATTCAATGGTAACATTATTTTCTTTCTCTATTACCTTCGTGGACAGATTTTCTGGATTGGGAGAATCTAATTATATTTCCCCAACAGCTGAGACCCAATGCGGGATTCACATTTTTACCAGTTACACAGCAAGTGCTCTGGCAAATGATTGATCTGGTATGCACATTATTTCCCTTTTTGGTTTTTTATGAGGATTAAATTAGCTCATGTAGGTCCAATGTTTACTGCCCTGGACAGCATTGTAACGTTCCTTCTCTTCACCCTTAGGCCTAGATTTTGTTAATATCAAGCAAGCCCCACTCGTCCCCTAGTGGTCAACACATGAATTGCAGGCACTTCTGTGAGGTTAACCTTCCATCTAAGTTCGTTCTGTTCATACTTTCCAACACTTGCAAAAACACGATATTGTTGAAAAGGAGGATCCGTTTTTCTCCTCCCTTAATTAAAAGCACTTTATCATCCCTCATGACCTTTAATAATACTACCTTCTCATGGTGCCCTCAGCACAGTCTCTGACCTCTGACTAACTTGGGTGGGGAATTTAATTTTGCTTCTAGGCACCACGAGAAGTCCCATCCTCTGAATAGGTGAGTGTGTGTTTGCTGGGATGGGGGATGGGGTCCTAATGGCACATGTACGTCCAGAGAGCAGGGCAGATGGCCCCTGCCTTTGCCACCGCTGCCCCGAGTCCTGGCCCTAGTTTCTGTGGAATGGGAGGGGTCCTAGGAGGTGGAGGGATGGACCAGGATGGGGGCAGGAAGAGGTTAAATGAGAGAGAGGTGGTGGTAGGAGGGCAGGACCCTCGAAATATCTCAAAAGTAAATTGAGGGCTTCCCTGGTGGCTCAGTGGTTGAGAGTCCGCCTGCCGATGCAGGGGACACGGGTTCGTATCCCGGTCTGGGAAGATCCCACATGCCACGGAGCGGCTGGGCCCGTGAGCCATGGCTGTTGAGCCTGCGCATCCGGAGCCTGTGCTCCGCAACGGGAGAGGCCACAGCAGTGAGAGGCCCACGTACCGAAAAAAAAAACAAAAAAAAGAAAGTAGATGGAGGATGAGGAAAGAGATGATTACTTGTATTACTTGTGACTCTCTGTCCAAAAAGAATATGGGAACCCCTTTGGCAAGGTGAGTGTTTATGAAGAGTGAACCTGGGGTTTCCTGGGTGGAACACCATAAGACTGATTTCCCAACTTGGAGATGACTCTGAAAACTGAGTCCTACTTCCATGAAACAAACATTTGTTGAGGACTTGTAGCTGTTTTGTTTTTTTTTGAGTATAGCCATCTTGGTGGGTATGAATTGGTATTTCATTGTCATTTTGATTTGCATTTTGCTGATGGCTTATGATGTTGAGCATCTTTTCAAATTCTTATTTGTCGTTCATATTACATCCTTTGGATAAATATCTAATCAAATCTTTAACAATTTGTTGATGGGATGAATATTTAGAGTGATGTAGAACAAGACTGGGTAAGGGATCTGACCCAGCTGGGTTTAAGTTTCTGGCTTGTGCCCCTGGGTTCTGGTAGTGCTATGCCTTGAGAAGCAGTGGCTGACAGTCAGGCTTGGGAGAGGAGGATCTTTTATTAGTTTTGGGGCATATTGAATTGGAAAAGCCTGTGAGATCTCCCAGTGAAAGTGTCAAATAGGTAGCTTGAAATAATGGTCTTGGAGTTGAGAAGTTGGGTTGATGATGTGCATTTGGGAGAGATTGCTCTATAAATGGTAATTGAAGGCATGAGGATAGATGAGGTTGATCTAGATCTAGAGGCAGTATATGGAAGAAGTGTACCTGAGACCGTTTCTGAGGTTCCCCAACATTTAAGGGTGGTTGGAGAAGGTTGAACCAGGAAAGGAAACTAAAAATGAGGTGGTATGGTGGGCAGAATTTTTTGCAGCAGTCCCCAAGATTCCACGCCTTGGTCCCCAGATCCTGTGACTGTGACTTCACTCATGGGATTATGTTATGTTATATGGCACGGCTGGTCTTAAAGCACAGTGCTATCCTGATGGGTCTAACCTAATCAAATACATCCTTAAAAGTGGAGAATTTCCTTCAGCTGATGGCAGAACAATTCAAAGGAGTTCCAAGCATGAGATGGATTCCACAAGCTGTTGCTAATCTTGAAGATGGAGGGGCCACGTGAGAAGGAATGGCAACCGTAAGGAGTGGAGAATGAGGCCCCAGCAGACAGTCGGCAAGAAAATGGGGACCTCAGTCCTACAGCCTCAAGGAACTGGATTCTGCCTGAATGAGCTTGGAAGCAAATTCTTCCCAGAGCCTCCAGGACCTTGACATTGACCTTGTGAGACCCTCAACAAAGAGCCCAGGCAAGCTTGTCTGGAATCCTGATCTACGGACTGTGAGGTAATAAATAAATGTTGCTAACAAATTGTTAACAAATTACCACCAGCTGCTAAACTGGTGGTAATTTGTTAAACAACAACAGAGAACGAATGCAGATGGCTAAAGCTAGGAGGAAGCACCAGGGAGGAATCACCCATGTTGTGGAAGGAGTGTTTTTTAAGAAGGAGAAAGTGGCCGAAAGATTTGAACGCTGCTGAGAAATGTAAAAAAGTGAATTAAACATACACATGAGATTTAGCTACATGGATGTCGTTTGGGGAGGTTAGCAAGATCTGTTTGTGTGGAGTGATGGGCCCTGAAGTCTCGTCGCCGTGGACTGAGACATGGTGGCAGGTGTAGATGTCTCTAAAGTTCCCTTCCTGTTGGCCGGGAAATAGAAGATCATTATAAGGCAGTAAGTAACTCGAGGGGGTTGAAGGGTTGGGTGAGAACTTTTTCTTCATTTGAGCGAGATTAAAAACTGATGGGAACTATCGGTGAAGAGGGAGAGGTTGAAAATACAGGAGAGATGAGGGATACAGGTGAGTTATTTTGTGATTTTTGTGAAATGAATTTTTTTCAACTAGATGATTTCTAGTTGTTTCTAAGGTGCTCCTGTTCTGTGATTATCGCCTTCACTTTTAGCTAAACTCTCATTCTTGCTTCGGCTCTTACAAGTCTTTGGGAACTTCCTTCTGTTAAAGTCAAACTTTTTATATTCTGTTGACCATCTCTCTTGCTCCCCAAATACATTCCAAGGAGTCCGTAGGGATGTGTTCCCTCCGAATGCTGTAGGGGAGAATCCTTCCTCACCTCTTCTAGCTTCCGGTGGTCACTGACAATCTTTGAAATTCCTCAGCTTGTGGCTGCATCACGCTGGTCTCTGACTCCATCTTCACACGGCCGTCTTCCTTGTGTGTCTTTGTGCCTCTTCTTATAAGGATAGCAGTCATATTGGATTTAGGGTCTACGCTTATCCAGGATGGCCTCTTCTTAGCTTGACTCATTACGTCCGCAAAGATTCTGTTTCCCAAATAAGGTCACATTTTGGGGGTCCAGTTGGACGTGAATTTCCTGTCTTCAGGGAAGTGAGCTTTCCTGACTTCAGGGGCCACGTGGGTAAATAAACCCTTGAAGGGATGTGCATGTCTGTACCGGGCATGTGGGAGAGGTTGGCAGCAGACTGAGGAGATAGGGGGTGCCCCCCATAAAGCCATTTCAAACACTGCTCTGGACATGCACACACAAAATCTGAGCTGCTGAACCTAGGCTTGCAGGCTGCCAGTTGCGGATTCCTCATGCTCCAGAGGAACAAATTTGTCCCAAGTAAAATTTGTCTCCCAGTTTAAAGTCAGTGGAGACTCTGGCTGCTGGTGGGGGAATGGGTCAGAAGGGTAGGGAGAACATTGAAGAAGTTTCTCTAATTGTCCAGGCACTAGATGGTAGGAACTTAAAAAGGGAATATACCGAATTATAGTTTAAATATATCCCAGGAAGACCTTGGAGCGTAATTTTGTTTTTTGAAAGTTTATTGGTATATAGGATTACATCTTTGTGGTTCATCTAATGAAAGACGGTGACTGACAATATTATCTCACGCATTTCCAATTTATGCCAGAGGGTGGCAGCATTGTCAAGCAGCTGGAAGCTTGCTGGGGGTGCCAGACTTCCCTTCCTTTATTTGCATTGGGACCTACTGAAATAAAGACATCTCCTCAATCCCATCTCTGCTCTCCTGCCTGCCCTCCCCCACTTCTCCGTTCCTCCCTCTTCCAGCTTCCTCCCTGCTGGGTTTACAGGGAATGAGCTGGGAGAAATGGGACAATGGCAGAGGGCATTGACACTGGTTTCTTTTTATATCCTCAGAATAGAATCTCCCTCTTAAACATGACATTGATTGTATTAAGTGTCTTCCTTAAAAAATCTCTAGGAGGTAAGACCTGAATTATGGGGGAACTTAGAGCTATTTTCAGTGTTTCAGAGAAGCTGTGACTTGGTAAAATGTCAACTGCTTATGCCGGGATTACTATGGATTCTGTGATAAATCTGATTATTTCATGCTGAGCAAAAGCCTGGGTTGACAGCTTTAAATGTCTTTCAAGAAGCAGGGAAATATTATTTCTAGATAAATTCAGCCAGGCAATTAAACTCTTTCAAACTCTTGGAACCTTGATCAACACATAGGAAAGCAGAGGTGGTGAAAAATCTTGGGATTCACTGTCTTGGTAGAAACAAAGTTTGTCTTCAAATACTTAGAGGACTATTGTGACTGGTCGATGGGGACAGATGTAAGAATCTGGGTTTAGAGTTGGACACATCACCTGCTTTGTGACCTCTGGTAGATAATTCAAATTCTCTAAGCTTCATTTTTCTCATCTTACTGAATTGCTGTTGGATCAAATTAAATAAGGTATATAGGATCCTACCATGGCATCTAGCACATAGCTGATACTCAATAAGATTTCCTGGAATGAAATGAAATAATGGCAATAGTAACCTGGAGTTTTAGAGGCTGTATCCTTGGTATCATGGACTTACAGAGATTCAAAAGCTGTGGGGACTTCCCTGGTGGCGCAGTGGTTGAGAGTCCGCCTGCCGATGCAGGGGAGGCGGGTTCGTGCCCCGGTCCGGGGCCACTGAGCTTGCGCGTCCGGAGCCTGTGCTCCGCAACGGGAGAGGCCACAACAGTGAGAGGCCCGCGTACCGCAGAAAGAAAAAAAAAAAAAAAAAAAAAAAAAGCGGTGGGTGGGAAGAAGAGAAAAATGTGATTCTCTCTTTTGGGACGTTTACATTGCTATTTAAAATTTTTAGCTATTCTTGGATAATTGAGCATATTTAAAAATGTCCCCTCCCTCTGGAGTGGGACCATGAGTAACTGGGAATCAGAGGCTAGATACTACTGTTCTTGCACGTTTCACACATGTAGTAGCGTACACATCAGTTGTTAAAAAGAAAAACCAGCATCGGGGGGGTCTTTGCATTTGAGGACAGTTAGCCCTCAATGATCTGAGATGGCTTGGAGGGCAAGTCTAGCTTTTAATCTGCATCGTCTTCATTGTCACCGAGGAAGCAAGACAGTGATTTGCTGCCATTATTCACCCTTTCTTATCTCTACGGAGCTGTGTAGCCGGTCCTCAAACTGAGAGTCTCATCCCGATGATGGTGATGGGAAGTGTGTGGACCTGAATGTGGGAAATGCTGGTGTCCTGTCCTCCTCTTTGGTTTTGTTCCCGCCAGCAGAGGGCAGCAGAGTGTGTGCCCCACCTGCCTCCCAGGTGTGCAGGGAGCAGAGGCAGGAGTTGGTCTTCCAATCATGGCAGCTCAAGTCAGCAAGGTACTGAAGGGTTATCTCCTCCAGCTGGCTTTTTTTTTTTCCAAGAAGCAAATTCTGGCATTTATTTTAGGTTACAGGAATAGTTTATTCCCATTCACTTTCAACAATCTTTAAGAGCCATCCAGCTGGCCTTTGTAAGCTTGAATGCCTCTGATGACTTTGCTTCAGGAGAACTTCAAGAAAACCCCCAAGTGGGATCTGAGACCTCAGTCCCTCTATTCCCTTTCCTTCTTGTGAGAAGAATGGACTTCTCAGGCTATACCCTTTGTTCATTGCTCTTACCTTGGATACATCAACGCCTTATATTCCTTCTACATGTAGCTCCCTCTCCAATTAGGGAGAAGGATTATACAAATTCTAACTACTTTTTCAGTAATCTCTAATAGTTCCTTTTTTGATAATTATGCTAATGGTCCTTTGTTTAAAGTCCCCTTTTTTTATTGGTGGATTATGCTCTGTTTTTGTGTGTGAACCTGTATGTATAGGTGTTCTTAAAAGATTAGGGGCAAGCTTGTCATTAAATGAGCTGTTACCTGTGGTTTACTGAGTGCACACAAGATGCTGGCTGTTGAGGACACAGAGTGAGGAAGACACCTTCAGGGAATCTGTATTTTATAAGCTGTCATCTCAGAAAAGAGGAAAGATTATATTATCTATTGCTGTGTAACAAATCACTCCAAAACATAGTGGCTTAAAATAGCAAACATTTAATGTATGTTTCCCTGTTCCCATGGGTCAGGAATTTGGGAGCAGCCTTAGCTGGATGGTTCGGGCTTGGGGTCTTCCATGTGACTGGAGTTGACGTTGGCTGAGGCCATGCTCATCAGAAGGCTTACCTGAGGCTGGAGAATCTGTTTTGAAGATGGTTCTCTCGCATGGTGGTTGGCAGGAGGCTCGGTTCCTTACCACGTGGGCCAATCCATGGATGGCTTGAGTGTCCTCACAATATTGCAGGTAGCTTCCCCCAGAGTGAATGATGAGAGACAGAAAGACAGAGAGACAGAGAGAGAGGGAGAGAGAGAGAGAGAAGGGGGAAAGTTTCGATGCCTTATACGATCTACTCACACACTGGAAATTCTGCCATACTGTATTTGTTAGAAGTTAGTCCCTACGCCCAACTCTCCTCACACTCCATCTCTTGAAGGGAGAGGTACCAAAGAATTTGTGGACCTATTTTAAAACCATCACATAGATGTTTAACTATGTTTGTATCCATCTACCAATGTCACGATTCCCTCAAGATGCGGAAGCAGGCCCTTGTGCTCACATGTTCATTCATTCATTTGTTCATTCATTCATTCAGCAAGTATTCATTGAACACCCACTACTTGCTGGTAATCCCAGCATAGAAACATAACTCTTTGTTTCGTCATTGGGACTCTGGAAAGAATAAAAAATACTCTCAGCTTAGTTAAAAATTTGAAGAGCTATTATATAGAGTAACCAAGAAGTAGACCATCTCACCAAGGTAAGGGTGCACTCCAACCAGTTGCAAATTACGAGTGCACATATACTCGAATCATGTGTATGCTGGGTGGCTTTTTATTTTGGAAATCCTTCTGCTTTTGTAACGGTTGCCTAGCAACCAGAGCTTTGTTCTCAGTTCACACCAGGAGTGTTGGAACAGAGTTACTCAATGGCATTAAAATTCATTGGGTTTCCCAAGCAGCAGAGAAACTCTGGATGCTGAGCCCTGTTGGTCACCTGACCTTGCACAGGGTGGACATCGACGTGGGGAGACCCTGGAGGGAGTGGAGTTTGCCTAGGGTCAGGGGAGGGGTGTGCATACAAGGCCGGTATTTCTCCTTACGGATGGCTAAGAATGACATGATTCACATCTAAGAAAGGATAACACTTGTTTTCGAATGTCCTTGACACTTGCTTCTGCAGCACTTGTATGGAAATGGGAATGACACAGGAAATACAGCACGGACTGTTTGTGAGGGAAACATTCTGCAGTTTCATGATTAAAAGCTATCCGTTTTGGAGATGCTGGCACATAGATAATGCAAATCCAGCTACTTCCCAAAATTTGCACTAGCCCCAAACAAGAAAATCTTTCCTTTTTTAATATGTTTTGAAATAAATGAAATCCAGTAAACAGCTATCGAGCATGTGCTATATGCAAGGCTCTGGGTTAAAGGCTGTGCAAAAAATAATAATGTTTGATCCCTCCCATTCATTTGTTCAATCAATGAAAATTTATTAAGGGTACAATTTGCCAGGTACTCTGCACGGCGCTGGGAATATAGACATAAATAAAATTGATATATTTCCTGTCCTCATAGTAAGGCATTCTAGTGGGGCTCATGACATAATGGGAAAGAGAGAACCTCATAGCTCTCCTGGGGAAGAGAAGGGAAAAGGACTCCAATGGATGGATGAGGATTGTGACAACTAACTACACAGAAAACCCAGAGCTGCCCACATCTGCATTTCTGGAGGCTTGGTTGTGAACCCCATCCTCGAGTGTGGGTTCTTTTTTTTTTAATTGAAATATAGTTGATTTACAATGTAGTGCCAACCTCCGCTGTACGGCAGAGTGACTCAGTTGTACATGTATATACATTCTTTTAAAAATATTCTTCTATGGTTTATCCCAGAAGATTTGATATAGTTCCCTGTGCTATACAGTAGGACCTTATTATTAACCATTCTAAATGTAATAGTTTGCATCTACCAACCAGACTTTCAGTCTATCCCTGTCCCTTCCCCCTCCCCCTTGGCAACCACCAGTCTGTTCTCTATGTTTGTGGGTCTGTTTCTGTTTTGTAGATAGGTTCATTTGTGTCATATTTTCGATTCCACATATAAGTGATATAATATGGTATTTGTCTTTCTCTTTCTGACTTACTTCACTTAGTATGATAATCTCTAGTTGCATCCATGTTGCTGCCAATGGCATTATTTCGTTCTTTTGTATGGCTGAGTAGTATTCCATTGTATATACATACCATATCTTCCTTATCCATTCATCTGTCAATGGACATTTATGTTGTTTCCATGTCTTGGCTATTGTGAATAGTACTGCTATGAACATAGGGGTGCATGTGTCTTTTTGAATTATGGTTTTCTCTGGATGTATGCCCAGGAGTGGGATTGCTGGATCATATGGTAGTTCTATTTTTAGTTTTCTGAGGAACCTCCATACTGTTCTCCATAGTGGCTGCACCAACTTACATTCCCACCAACAGTGTAAGAGGGTTCCCTTTGCTGAGGTGTGGATTCTTATGTAAAAGACTAGTTTACAAGCCACGCCAGCCCAAGGCGCCCAGTTGGGCTACAGGAAACAAAACGAAACTCTAACTCTCTCCCTCCCAGTGATTATGACATTACAGTTTCACCTCTTTTTTAAGTCCCTCCCTCCCATTCAAGGAGGGCTCTGAAATTTCTCACTGAGCTTACAAATTGCCATTCCCTCAACACCACAGGGCCTCCGGTGGGGAGGCAATGAAGGCTTGTGAACAAGGGAGAGAAATGATCAGCGGTGTCTTTAAGATGAGTTCACTGACAGGGAATAGAGTTAATCGAAGTGGAGTGAAATTGGAATTAAATACAATTAAGAGGCATATTGGACAGCTTTCTTATTTATCTATCTCTCTATCATCCATCTTTCTTTCTGTCCTCTGTCTCTCTTGCTGATTAGCAGTCTTCCTCTATTTTGGGCAAAAGCTCCTCAGTTTTGCTTTGGGGGAACGATCCTTTCTACTGAAAGTCATTATGATTTGGGTGGGGCTGATCTGGAGCTGGGGTTAGTGGACTAGATCTGACTAATGAGAGCACACACATCAAATTATTCTCAAACCACAATAGTCATTTATAGAAGCTGCTGGAACACTGGGTGAGACACCTTCTTACGAATGCAGTGGCCAATTGGCAGGATGTAAGCCCAAAGCCATGTTTGCCATTGTATGGGGAAAGCATGGCTGAGAGTGAAGTCAACTCAAAGAATTAGATCAGGGTGAAGTCAACTCAAAGAATTAGATCAGGGATAGGGAGAGGGAATATCTGGTAATGATGAGGCCTCAGATGCAGCCTTGCCTGAAGCCTATGTTCAGTTATACTAGTCAACAAATCACCTTCTTTATTAAATCAGTTTAACTTGGGATTTCTGACATAGTCACAGAAAGAATCCCGGCTGACGTGGCAGAACACGTAACACAGGTGAGCAGTAGCAAGGCTTTAACAGAGTAAGGTAACTGAAATTAGGGAAATATTTGAGAAGAACTGCAAAAGAATACGGCAGATGAAGGAGAGAGGGAGGAGGCCAAAAGGATTTGGCATCTTGAGCCTGATGATTAGGATGGTGGTGTCCTTAATTGAAACAACGAAGTCAGGAAAATGATCTGGAGTGAGGCAAAAGCGTGAGGCCCGTTGTAGATGTGTTGAGTTGCCAGGGCTGGCTGGGCATCCAACCTGGTAGCTGGAAATTTGGGACTGCAGCTAAGGAGAGAGACTATTTTTAAAGTGGGAGGAAATAATTAAAATCAAAAACGTAATGAGTGAAATCACCAAAGGAGAGCGCGGGGGTGGGTGTATTAGTCTGCTTGGGCTGCCATAACAGAACACCAGAGACTGAGTGACTTAACAACAGAAATTTATTTCTCATGGTTCTGTCTGAAGGCTGGAAGTCCAAGTTGAGGATGCCACCGTGGGCAGGCCTCTGGTTTGCAGACAGCGCCTCCTTGCTTTCCCTAGGTGCACGTGTGTGGAGGGGGAGGGGGAAGGGATCTCCCTCTTATAAGGACACCAGTGTTATCAGAGTAGGACTCCACCCTTATGACCTCATTTAATCTTAATTACCTCCTAAAAGTCCTATCTCCAAATATAGTCACAATGGGTGTTGGGGCTTCAACATATGAATTTTAGGGGGACACAGTTCAGTCCCTAGCATGTGTATAAGATGGGCCATGGTTAGACCCAAGGAGAGGACCCAAGTTTAGGACTTGAGAGGAAGAACAGGAACCAGTGAAGGTGATTTCTTGTCCTGGTGTGTGTGTGTGTGTGTGTGTGTGTGTGTGTGTGTGTGTGTGTGTTCCAGATCCCCTGGGATCCACTGCTCTGTGACAGTCATTCTTTGAAGACAGTTCAGATGGCACCTCTTCCAGGCAGTCTTCCCTGCGTGTCACTCACATGCACATGAGGTTGGGCTTCCTAATACCTATTTCAGTTTCCCACTATACTTACCACATTTTATTATCATTATGCTTATGAGTTTGCTTCTGCAACAGACTTAGCTAGGATTTGAAACTAGGATTTGAAACCAAATCCTAGAACCCATGCTTTTCCCATTATGCTTTGCTGGGATGATTTCTAGCCTGACTCCAGTGCAAGACAATTGAGACCCTAAAATGAAACGATGAATATGAAATTGCTTTGTAAACAGTAAGTTAATATATGATTATAAGCTGACATTCCTATTATAAGCCTTTATAATTTGTTTGTGTATGTTTAAGGTGGTTTTATTGCAAATGGCCATAATATTTGTGGATATGTTCATTAATATGTAATAAATCATGTGTATATGAATACAGAATAGCATTCATATTTTATGTGTTTGGAATTATTCTTTTTTAAAAATTAATTTTATTTTTGGCTGCATGCGGACTTTCTCTAGTTGCGCCGAGTGGGGGCTACTCTTCTTTGCAGTGAGCGGACTTCTCATTGCGGTGGCTTCTCTTGTTGCGGAGCATGGGCTCTGGGTGTGCGGGCTTCAGTAGTTGTGGTGCGCAGGCTCAGTAGTTGTGACGCATGAGCTTAATTGCTCTGTGGCATGTGGGATCCTCCCGGACCAGGGATCGAACCCATGTCCCCTGCATTAGCAGGCAGATTCTTAACCACTGCGCCACCAGGGAAGTCCCTGCAATTATTCTTATAAGTGTATTTATACATGATATATGTGTGATATGTATGATGTATGTGTACGGGGGTGAATGTGTGTGTTTTTGTCTCAGTACTCTGAAAACATCCATGTTACTGGCTTTTAAAATGTACACTATTAAAGAGGAATTTAGGCAAAAAAAGAAATGTGGCATGTCCTGGTATCAGAACATAAATACATTTGTAATCCTGGATGTTAATAATAATAGTTATTAAACTTTACTTTTAGTAAATTTGTGGTTTTTAGCCTATAAAGCACGGTCATGAGCACCCTCCTATTTGTTCTCATCCCATGAGGGCACTTGATTTGTATGTTGGGAGAAGCACATATTTTGACTGGGGAACTCACTGGGGCTTCTATTCTGGCTGCTGCCAATTTACCAGATTTGCTATTTTTATAATAGTTACACTTTATTATAATAGTTACATTGTTGAGTACCTTTTATGTTGACGTTCTTTTACTATTAATGTGTCTAAAGTTCATATGAACTCTCTAAAGGGTAGAGATTATTATTCCCATTTACAGATGAGAACACTGCCTCTCAGAGAAGTTATAAGATCCATGTGGTCAGGGAACACACTTTGTGTGACTTGAATCCTTTTAAATGTATTAAGATCTTTTATGGCCCAGAATACAATCTATCTTGGTAAGTGTTTCATGTACCTTTGGGAAGAATGTGTATTATGCTGGTATCGAGTGGTGTTCTATAAACGTCAGTTGGGTCTTGATGGTTGATTGTGTTGTTCACATCTTCTATATCCTTACTGTTCTAGCAACTCTTGAGAGACAGGTATTGAAATCTCAGCGTGGAATTGCCAGTTGGCTCAATAAGGTTTTACTTGGCAGAGTTTTTAGTTGCGATTGGTGGAGGAGATAGGCTGTGCTCGGCTTACTCCGTCTTGGCTGGCCCTGATGTTTTCCCTTGTCTTTTTCTTCTACTTGATGAGAAGCTCCAGGAGGCAGGGTCTGTATGTTATTCATCATCGTCATTTTCATGAGACGAACGACGCCACTGTTTAAGGATGTGGGTGAGGACCTGAACCTGCTATGATGAGCTCATTTTCATTTTTAATTGCAGTATAGTTGATTTACAATGTTGTGTGAATTTCTGCTGTACAGCAGAGTGACTCAGTTATATATATATATATATATACACACACACACACATTATTTTTTCATATTCTTTTCCATTATGGTGTATCACAGGATATTGAATATAGTTCCCTGTGCTCTACAGTAGGACCTTGTTGTTTATCCATTCTATATAGAATAGTTTGCATCTGCTACCCTCAAACTCCCAATCCATCCCTCCCCCAACCCACTCCCTCTTGGTCACCACAAGTCTGTTCTCTATGTCTGTGGGTCTGTTTCGCAGATAAGTTCATTTGTGTCATATTTTAGATTCCACATATAAGTGACATCACATGGTATTTGTCTTTCTCTTTCTGACTTACTGCGCTTAGTATGATCATCTCTAGGTCCATCATGTTGCTGCCAAGGGCATGATTTCGTGATGAACTCATTTTCCAACCGGAGGATACAGAACACTTGACGCCACATGTGAACGCAAGTGTAGTTTGTGTGGATGATACAACACAAAATGCATGAATTTTCAGCCAATTTAGGGAGAAAATTTGAGGTCTCATTCACACAACCCGTTGAAACAGAATGGTTAGACATTTTACCTAGGACTAGCAAGTAATTTGGCACTATATAAATTATGAAATAAAATAATATAACTTATAAGAAGATGTGTGTTTTCAAAACCTCTGCTCGTGCAAAGGTGCCTCAGAAGTGGCTTTTAGAGCAGCTTACTCATGGGTGGTGTTAACCAGTGAGAACTCAGCTTCTCCAGCTCCATGCCGGTCCCACGTGCACAGTCACAGGTTTCCACCAGTTCTCTGCACTCACATCCAGACCTGTTTATGTGGCACGTCCTGAGCAATGTAATAAAATGCAAGGCGTAGTGACTGTATTTGTTTGCCAGGGCTGCCATAACAAAGCGCCAGAGACTGGCGGGGGGTGGGGGGAGCGGCTCAAACATTTGATAGACATTTATATCTTCACAGTTCTGGAGGCTGGAAGTCCAATATCAAAGTGTTGGCAGGTTTGGTTTCTCCGAAGGCCTCTGTCCTTGGCTTGCAGATGGCCATCTTCTTGCTGTGTCCTCACATGGTCTTTCCCCCTGTGCACGCACATTCCTGGGGTCTCTCTGCGTGTCCAGATCTCCTCTTCTTATAAGGACACTAGTCTGATTGGATTAGGGCTCACCCAACAGACTCATTTTAATTTCTCTAACAGCCCTGTCTCTAAATAAATAAGTTATATACTGAGGGTCTGGGGGTTAAAGTTTCAACATACAAATCGTAGGGGGGTGCAATTCAGTTCATAACAGTGCCTGGTTTTATTTTATTTTATTATTATTATTATTTTTTGGCTGTGCCACGTGGCTTGCTGGATCTCACTTCCCTTACCAGGGATCTAACCTGGGTCATGGCAGTGAAAGCCCAGAATCCAAACCACTAGGCCACCAGGGAACTCCCAACGGTGACTGATTTAAAAAAAAAAAATCAGAAAAGGATAGGATTATACCAATGACAAACAACAGGAGTGAAAAAGACAGACAATGTCGATAAGCATACAAAGAATAATTTTGGAAAAACGTAACTTACCTTCTAGATGCCTTTTGCCTTGGACTTTACTAGCTCTACAACTGTCTCTAATCCATAAGTGTTTGTTGGCTGTGGCATTGCCCAACGTTTAGCCATTCCTGAAACACCTTTAAGGTTTTCTCCGTATTCTTGTAACACACGGGCTATTCTTTAATTATTTTAATTTATAGTGACACCCTTCTTTTACATGAAGAAATCTGACAAAAAATTTTTTTATATCATACCATAAATGAAAAATCAGGATCACTTGCCATGTATAGATGACAACAGTGAAATATAGGTACAGTGAAAATGAAACACTATTAAATTCTCTCTTGCTGGCCTGGCACTGAGCATGAAATATGTTCTGTCTTTGTAACAATCATGCCCTTTGGGAAATACTGATTGGATGGATAGATGGATAGATAGATGGATGGATGGATAAATGAATGAATGGAAACAGACTTTCTGTCTATTCATGAAATAAAGATTTATTGAGCCTCTCTTCTATGACGGTGCTGAACTGTCTCTGGTATCACAGGGATCACGCAACAGATGAGGTTTAGGACCTCAGAGCAGCTCTCGTGAAGGAGAGGAAGCAGCCTTTACCTGAGAGCAGGTTTTGATGGGGCCAGACCTGGGGTAAGTGGACAACTTGAAAAGACGTGGGGTGGCAAGGTCGTTAGGGGTCAAGGCCTGCCGCCAGCTGCTGCAGACTCTCCCTCCCTCCCTAGGATCCGGCCTCCCAGATTTTCCTCCCCTCCAGCTCGACCTCAGCGGGGATGGGTAGGGTGAGCCGCTTTCTGTGATGTATT
The DNA here is from genome assembly GCA_004363435.1 of Platanista minor. NCBI lineage: Eukaryota > Metazoa > Chordata > Mammalia > Artiodactyla > Platanistidae > Platanista > Platanista minor. The sequence goes on along the minus strand of RJWK010021100.1, from coordinate 6,150 downwards.
TGGAACCATCTCTCAGTAATATAACTGTCTGTTCCAAACATCTTTACTTAGCATTTAGTGAGAGCCCGATCTTTTTCCACCCAAGGCCATTACTTCTATCAGTGGCTCTGTGTGTGCTCTTAGCCAGAATAAATCCCCCCCGAGTCAGGGGCAATAGATCATGAGCTCCATCATTTACGGCCTATAAATTAAAGGGTGGCTGGCTTCTGAGCCTGGCTGCCTGCTCCTTCGATACACAGTGTCAGTTTTTTTTATCAGGGGATCGCAGGGGCAGGCTGTCTGGTCTCCTTCTGAACCCCCTGAAAGACAGTATTTACCAGCTATGGAAATACCTTCACCACATGTTTATTTGTTTGAGACTCTCTGCCCCAAACTCATTGGCTCCTTGTTCTTGTCTCTGTCCCAAGCTGTCTGGGCATTTAATGGCTTGGGTGGTGTGCTGTCCACATTTCCAAGGCTCCTCAGTGGCAGCAGAATATGCTTTTAAAAAACCCACCGCACCCAGAGTGTTTGGGGTTTCATAATGGCAAAGAGTGGCTGTCTTCAGCGCTCTGGAGGTTGCATTCCTCAGACAGGGTGTTGCTCTCTTTGCACGGAGGCCACAGAGCTCCACTGACGGCCGGGACTGCCCCATCCCTGCTCCTCGAGAGACCTGGCGCCACTCTAGGGGCTCCAGCCTCCCCACGGCCGTCACATTCCCTTGGAGAACAGACGCATGACTGTGGAATCACAGATCTCAGGATGAGCCTTGACTTTATAGGGAGATGGTTCTCAGAGACATCTCTGCCAGGTTCAGATTTCAGAGAATTGTGCTGTCTCTGTATTTGGAACTGAAAGCGTTATCACGTAAGCAGTCCTAAGATGCCTCGGTTGAGCCCAGAGATAATGTGTGGTGATCCAGGAGGGGGTGGGGTGAGCGCAGGGGAATGAGCGTGTTGCCATCATGGGACTGCAGACTTGGAAGGTGTGTTAGAGGTCGTCTGGTCCAACACTACCGAATGAAAGAATCCCCACCCTGACCTTTGGGACAAATGCTCATCCAGCTGCAGGCTGAAAGGTCGGGCCCTGCCTGGTTTGCAGCCTTGGGACGCATCTTTCGCTGTCAGTTGGAGCTCTCAGGACCCCTGCTGTCCCAAGGCTGGAGAGCTTCTAGAAACCCTAGGTGGGTTGAATGAAACTAAAATTCAGGCCCCCCTTGGACTGCTCCGCTATGCCCCGTCTTTGCCCGGTTATTTGGTAACTGGGATGAAGCCATCCTGATACCAGCTACCCATCCCCCCCTCATTCTCTGTGCCAAAGTCCCCATTTTCATAGTGTAGATACTTCCCAGCCCTGCCTTGTCCTAGGAAGATTGTCTTCCCGGGGCTTGTAGCCTTGTCCCTGAGCCCCACACCTATGACTCAGGTCCTGCTGGCTGAAGGCAGACCTCCTTGATGTAGACTTGTACTTTGAGCATAAATTGCTCCCGATTTCTTGTTGCTGTGCTCTGTCTTCTGTGGCCAGTAGAAACCCTGAGCTAGCCCCCATCACTAGTGAACCTGCTCTGCGCCGGCGTCAGGCTGCTGGGCTAGATGTTTTTCTAGGATTTGTAGCTCAGCCCGTGCACAAAATGTTTAATTTCAAATCCTGGGTTGTCCGGGACCATCTGTCTGTATCATACTCAGGATATTCCTAAGCACCTACTGAAAAATGAGAATGAATCTTTGGAGGTGGGAAATTTATTTAAGGATAAAATGTGTCCTGTATTGAACACGTACTACAGGCCAGACACTTTGCTTGTAATACTTTACATGCATCAGATCCCCAAAGCCTATGAGATGGGTGGTTATTATTATTATTAACAATTATTATATTGTTCCTGTGTTCAGAGCACAGGCACTATAGCTGGAGCACCCGGATTGAAATTCCAACTCTGCCCCTTTCTAATTGGTTTCCTTGAAGAAGATGCTTAGCCTCCTTTTGGCTCAGTTTTCTCACCCACAGAATAAGACCATTAATGCCCACTTCCAAGGGTTGTGATGCATTTAAAGCATTTAGAACAGTGCCTACCTGGCCTAGGGACGTTGAGTCACGTGCCTGGCAACACACAGTAAATGGTAAAGTTGGGACTTGCAAAAAGGCCCTCTGGCTTGAAGGCTATCTCTTCCTCTGCATCTCATTGCCCCCTTTCTCAGCCTTGGAACTGGGAGACTAGCCCAGGTGATGCCTTAGGTGGCAGTTCTTTGCAACCAAGGCCTTGCTTTCATTGATTTTGAACTAGTCCCTTTGCATTGGTAAAGACCATGTTATTAATCTGTTTGTCAAGAGAAAACAGTGCCTCTTGGTCTCGTGGTTCAGAGAACAGAATTGGTTTGGGGAACATTTGCATCTGGGATCAGCCTCTGCCGCTTCCCAGCTGGGTGATCTTGGGCAGGTCAGCTGATCTCTTCCTCCTGTTGTTTTCTCATCTGTAAAAGAAGGAGAATGAAATTTCCCTCGCAGGGCTGCATCGGATTCAATTCGATGGCGTGAATAAGAGTGGGTGTGAAAGCATCTTGTTAACTGCTTCAGTTTTCTCCTTTGGAAAGTGGGACGATTCATACCTGCTTGTAAGGACTAAGTGAGAAAATCCACGCACGCTACCTGGCACAGAGCGACTTCTCAATTGATGCTACTAGCACTGTCATCATTCTCATCCTTAAGACGTCCTGTGCAAATGCAAACAAGAATTCACCTGTTTTCCTCTGATGGAGGCTTTCAGCTAAGCCATCCATGCGCTGCCCTCCCCTCCCAGACAAATGCTTGAATTGGCAAGATGGTCGCCCAGAGTTAGCGCACAGAGTGTGGCTGCGAAGCAGATTTTCCCTCTGCCTGACGATAACTAGTCTCTAGGGGGCCTCAAACCTGTGACCTTGCCTTCATTAGCCATGTGAACTGGCTGGCCCGGTCTGCCCTTGGTAATAATTCCTGCCAGGTCACAAAGAATATCTTACCCCATGAGCCTTGGCTCAGTACCAACCTTTGACCCTATTCACTTAAAAGGTAATAAGCAACAGAAGCATCCATTCATTTATCCAGAAAACATTTATCAAGGGACATTCTTGAGTTTCTTAGTTCATCATGACTCAGTGTGCCGGCTGCTGACTCTTTCAGGCTGCCGCATTCTTCCCAAGATAAGAACAAAGTCAGGTATCTGAGTTTCCCCGTATTGGGGCCATTCATCACCTTTTCTCTTCTTTCCACAGCCAATCAAGTCAGGAACTCGCATCAAAAGGACTTTGAGCGGAGGACTCTGAAAAAGCCCAGGACCCTGGATCCCTTTCCTTTACGATCCCATTAGCGAGCTGATGGGTGACAACCATGTGAGGGAACCAAGTGTAAGAAAGCCCCACTGACAAATGCAGAACACATGTTAGCTGTCGTGAGGATGTGGCACTTTCTTTACACACACGGGTCTGCTTAATTCAGTTCAGTCCAGCAAGTTTTGGGCAAACGCCCAATTGCTTGTTCATTCAATGATTCATTCATTCATTCGTCAAACATTTTTTGAGTGTTGCATACAAGCGCTGTACTGTACTGCATACAAACGCAATCTATAACGCTTACTCTGCCTGCATCCTAATGAGAGATACGATTTGCATTTGCAAAACACCCAGAAAAGAATTACATGCATAGGGGAGAAGAAAAAAAATATTACTTCCCTTAGCATTCATCCATTCATTCATTTAACAAATACTTATTAATTACCAACTGTGTGTCATGAACTATGTTAGATGCTGGTACCCAGAGATGAGCAACAAGTACATTGTTTTTACCATCACGGAGCCTTGGGAGACCTCCTTAGATTAGGTGATCAAAGAACACCACAATTTTTCTGAGATCTCAATTAAGAGAAAGAGATTGTTATGCCAGACGTGGGGAGAGGGCACTCCAGAGGGGACAGCATAAGAAACGGTTCTACAGTCCTCCTGCTTTGTGCTTGAAGAGGACTTTCAGCCGTTTCGTCTGCCGTAGGTGGAGGGTGGTGGCCCAAATTTCCATCTGGCAATGCTTGAGTCAGGGCCAGGTGTGGGCCATGTCCTAACAGGAAACCCACCTGGCTGTACTGCCGGTGACAAATGGCTGGTCCCATCTAATTTCAGTGCCCTTCCATTTCTGATCTGATGGCATCTCTCATCAGCGTGTATGCAAGACACCCTTCTTTGCCTAGGACTGGGATTGCCTGGGAATCTGAGTCCTGGTGAGCCTGGAAACGTTGTCTTGACCCTTTCCCCCTTTCTAGGCTCAAAGAGGTTCCTCTGAGGCTGGGCTTAGGAGGCTTGCATCTGCTTTCTGTTTGCTTCTCACCCCACATTTTCATCCGTAATTCCCAGGGGGAGACAGAGCCTTGCTTGCTGTTCTCTTGGCAGGACCTGGAGTGTTTTTCTCCTGGCTAAGGAGGCTCCCCAAAGTAACCAGTACTCCCTCTTTACCCAGGTCTAACTGGCTAAACTTGTCTGTGGGCCGCTGGGCCCTTCAGGAGCTGCTGATGCTCCAGCCAGGACCTCATCAGGGCCATTCCCTTGTCTGTGAGCCCTTGGTCCCATCTAGGCAGAGCTGGCATCGTGGGCATGTGACTCGTGTAGCCACACAGGGTTCCACGCTTAGAAAGGCCCCAGCTTGGTTTCATGCTCTGAGGCCGCAGTCTTGAAATCCTTAATATTATCCTTGACCTTTTGCATTTTGTCAGTGGGTCTAATGGTACGACGAAGCGTGCACAGCATGTGTGCCCACACTGCCTTAGCTCTCCACTCACGGGTAGTGTGTGTGATGTGTCGTGAGCACCAGATTCTGATACGTGGGAGGGCAGCATGGCACAAATGAGTACAAGGCAGGCGTGTTATGCCTACAGCAAAGTAAGTGGAGGTGCTGACAGCCCCGAGAAGCCGTGCTTTCCATTTGAGCTAGAACTTGGTTTGAATGCAGAAAGAAGGCAGTGGTGCTCTAAGAAGCATGAACCACCGAGGAATCTTACCCTATCCTATCTGTCCTTACATGTGTTGCTTCCTGGTATGAGTCCTCACGTATGCTGGGGATGATGGCATAGAACAAAAGGCAAAGATAGGGCAACCCAGAGTTCCCTTTCCTGAAGACAGAGAATGGGTAGGATGTGTGTGCCTCCAGAAATGAAATAAAAACAGTTGACTTAGTTTCTGCTGTTTCCACTGTTCTGGTAAGAATGAGGTACAAACTACCAAATTCACATTGTGTAAAATGTCGGTGATTCTTCGTGAGTTAAATGTGTTTACACTTGTGTTCAAAAGCGTTGCACAGTATAAAGATGAACAGTAAAATTCATGCTAATAATTTAAAATGCCCAAATTCATTCCTTAGAATAATGTTAAATAGCACATAAAAACACACTATGACTAATTGAAAGAGAGGCCACGAAAGAGAGGAAAAACCTTTGTATTTCAGTTCCTCTAAGGGCACTTTCGTCCTCCCTCTTGAACAAGGGGTCCTATATTTCTATTTTGCACTGGGCTCCGCAAATTATGTAGCTCTCCCTGCATTCAGGGCTTATCCCATCAAATATTTTTGAGACGCCTAACCTGGACAGCTACACTACTTATCTGAGCTGAGAGACAGCAGAGCTTACCTTGGTTCTTTCCATTCTCTGATCATGTCACCCTACCGGAGGCTGGGCATCCAGAGATAAAATGATACTCCCTGCTCTGTAAGGAGTTTACAGTCTAGGGAGGGGAGCACACACCAGGGGCACCGTGGTGTCTGGGGAGGTAGGGAAGGCCATGTCTGGGTGAGGTGCACCTACCCCAGGCACAGTGCCTAGTACAGGGTGTACTAAATATTTATGTCTCCATAAATATTTGATGAATGAGCAAGCGGTGTAATGGACATGAAAGCTCCATGTTAACTGCCGAACACTATAGAAATAACGGGGTTATCACTAATGGTGGGGGAAATATAGGTGCTAAGAGAATACAGCTTTCCAAAGGTCAGCCAGAGCAGAGCAAGGTACACTCTCTTCTGTCTTCATAAATTTTGATTGATTTTTTTCCTCCATGTACTTTTTGGGGGTGTTGGACAGATGTCCTGCTTCTGTGTCTATCCCGATGAGGTTTCTATCTTGGGGTGAGTGGTGCTTTCTTTTTTTTTTTTTTTTTTTTTTTT
>RJWK010021099.1:0-30962 GCA_004363435.1 Platanista minor | reverse complement strand
ACGTGTGCCTGACCGTGGTGGGGTCCCAAGTCTCCAGGCTCCAATCTGAGGAATAAGGCCCATCCCTCCCCTCTCCGTGACCCCTCGCCATCGGCTCCGGCCCTGCGGCTGGGGGCTCCCCGCAAACAGCCCTCGTGCCCCGTGCCCCGCTCCCTGCCCCCAGCCTGAAGTCTGTGATTGACGTTAAAGACATGGGTCCACTCTGACTGCGAACTGCGTGGGTAATCCGTGCAGGAGGGGGCTGCAGAGGGATTGGCTGGCCTGGGAAGGCACCGTGGGAAACGGCAGGAAGAGGAACCTTTATTCCATGGCAAGGAATTAGCCTGGGGGGAGGACAGGGATGTGGCCAGGGGGCATGTTCCGGAAGCAGAAGAACCAGAAGGCTGTGAGGAGGGTGCCCATTCCCGCGGGCCTCGTGGCTGCCAGTGGGGAGCAGGCTGGGCCGCCGAGAAGTGGGAGGCCTCTCTCGGGCAGGAGGTGGAGTGGCGAGCAGGCGGGAGGGGCTCCGTGGGGAGCTGGGCCGGAGCTGACCCTTGTAGTCCGGGGGCCCCGGAGTCCCGGCGTCCAGAGCCCGCCAGGCGGGGGCAGCGACTACCCCGAGCTGCAGAGACCAGGGGCCGGCACAGAGGAGTGGCAGGCGACAGTCGCCTCCTCCTGCCGGCCGCACAGCGGCCTTGCCGTGTCAGAGCAGGCAAGTGATGTCATCAGGGAATGTTCTAGAAGGACGATTCTGGCAGCTGTGAGACCAGGTTTCTGAGTTGAGCACATTAAACTTGATCTCCCCTCGCCGCCTTTCATGCGTCCAGACAGCACAGAGCCGCCGCCAGCTGCAGCCAGCTCCCCCAGGAAGCCGCATTACCTGACGCCTCTGACTTCACGGGCTGGTCGGCACGGCCGTTCTCTGGGAAATGAGGAATTACGGTTCCGAGGAGGCATTGAAGTGGCATCTACCAGGCAGGCCTGGTAGGGTTGCCTCTCTCCTCAGCAGCATTTCTAGTTGCTAGTTACGGGGCTCTTCAGATTTTTATTTATTTTTTCATGGCTCGGTTTTGGTAGGTTGGATATTTCTAGGAATATATCCATTTCTTCCAGGTTATCCGATGTGTTAGCACGTCATTGTTCATAGTGTTCTCTTATAATCCTTTTTATTTCTGGTGGCATCCCCCCTCTCTCATTTCTAATTTTAGTTATTTGAGTCTTCTTTTTTCTTAGTCTAGCTAAGGATTTGTCACTCCCCCCCCCAAAAAAAAAAATCAGCAAAACACAAAAGAAGGCAGCAGGAGAGGAAAGGAGAATAATAAGACATACAGAAAACAGTTAACAAAATGGCAATAGTAAGTCCTTCCCTATCAGTAATTACTTTAAATGTAAATGGACTAAACTCCCCAATCACAAGACACACATTGAATGGATCAAAACAAAATAACGAAATCCAACTATATGCTGTCTCGGAGCGACTCACTTCAGGCGAAAGGACACTCATAGGCTGGTTTTTTCTAATCATGTATTTTGATTGCCTTCTCGTTTCCCTTCGTGTCTATTCTATTGATATTTTCTTTGTGGTTACTATTGCAATTACATAAAACATTGTAAAGTTGTAACAATCTCACTTAAACTGATAAGAACTTAGCTTCAGTCACTTACGAAAACTCTACTCCTTCACATGCCTGCCCACCCCCCCCCCCCCCCCCCCCGCCATTTATGTTACTGTGACACAAATTACCTCTTTTTCTTTTTTCTTTTTTTTTTTTGTGGAACGCGGGCCTCTCACTGCTGTGACCTCGCCCGTTGCGGAGCACAGGCTCAGTGGCCATGGCTCACGGGCCCAGCCGCTCCGCGGCATGTGGGATCTTCCCAGACTGGAGCGTGAACCCGTATCCCCTGCATTGGGTTGGCAGGCAGACTCTCAACCACTGCGCCACCAGGGAAGCCCACAAATTACCTCTTTCTATACTGCATGTTCATTCACATAGATTTATAGTTACTTTCTATGCTTTTTTTAAAAAAAAATTCTACACTATAATTAAAAGTGATGTATGCTCCAACATGATAATACTGCAGGTATTTTATTTGTCTGTATATGTACTTCCACCAGGTGGTTTTATATTTCATATGATTTTGCATTACTGTTGAGCATCTTTTTCATTTCAACTTGAAGGACTCCCTTTGGCATTTCTCTCAGGGCAGATCTAGCGATGAACTTCCTCAGCTTTTGTTTGTCTGAGAAAGTCTTAATTTATCTTTCATTTTTGAAAGACAGTTTTGGCAGATACGGTTTTCTTGGTTAACAGTTTTTGCTTTAGCACTTGATACGTCACCCCCTCCCTTCTCGTTTGCAAAGTTTCTGCTGAGAATCCACTGATAATCTTACAGGAGCTCCCTTGTGTGACAAGTTACTTTTCTCCTGCAGGTTGTAAGATTCTCTCTTTGTCTCTGACTTTTAGCAGTTTGAGTATAATGTGTCTCAGTACAGGTCTCTTTAGAATTATCATAGTTGGAGGTCTTTAAGCTTTTTGAATTTGTGTGTTTGTTTCTCTCCTCAGATATGGGATGTTTTCGGTGATCGTTTCTTCAGATAGGCTCTCTGCCCCTTTCTCCCTCTTCTCCTTCTGAGGCTCCCATATTGCATAAGTGGTTCCACTTGACAGTGTCCTGTAATTCCCTCAGGCTCTCTTTACTTTTCTTCATTCTATTTTCTTTTTGTTCCTTTGACTTGATCATTTTGAATACCCTGTCTCTGAGTTCACCAGTCTCTCTTCTGCCTCATCAAGTTCAAGGTTGAACTCCTCTAGTGAATTTTTCAATTCAGTTATTGTGTTCTTCAGCTCCAGAATTTCTATTTCTTTCTTCTTTATCATTTCTCTTTGTTGATGTATCATTTTGTTCACACACTGTTTTCCTGATTTCATCTAGTTGTCCTTCTGAAGTATCTTTTAGTTCATCAACTATGCTTATGATGGTTATTTTGGATTCTTTATCTGGTAAAACATAATATTTCCATTTCTTTAAAGTTGGTTTTTGGAGATTTAACGTGTTCTTTTTATCAGGCCACATTTCCCTGTTTCTTGGTTGGGATTTACACATTTGGAAAAAATGACCACCTTTCTCATTCTTTATAATCTGGCTTTGTACATGGCAGACCTTCACCAATCCACTGGCCAGGGATTCTGGAGACCTCTCAAGACTTTTTCTGGGGATGATCTTCTCTGGGCTGCTGCATGTAATCTCCTATATGAGAATTGCCTGTTTCTACTCAGGATTTCTCCCTAGTTTCTGTCTGTGGTACTTCAACCTCTCTGGTGCTGGACCACCATGGAATTTCTTTTGTTTTCAGTGGCCTCCAACCCAGCTCCCTTGCCTGACAGCATTTAGGTTCAGGTGAGGCAGAAACTAGTCTCTCAGCTATTCCCCTTAAAAGTCAGAGTATGGGACCATGTTTCATTCCTCTCTTTTCCTCCCAAAGGAGAAGCCAAGAGTTGGGACGTTTTACCAATCACACTCCTCTGTGCTAGGGCAGGGGCTATGATGAGTAAATGCCATGAATTTTCCTGCCAGTTTTGATGTGGTTCTTCTTGGTTCATCTCAGATGCAGGACTCTCTTAACTGGTCTCTGGATTTTTCTCAAAGACAGTTGATCTATGTATTGTTGCTAAGTAATTGTTCCCATGGGAGAAGAATGATTTGGGGCTTCCTATTACATTATATTGCTGATATCACTCTTAAAGAGCTCAGTTTTGAATACTCTATGTTTGAGGGACAAAATCATCTTCTGATGGATCTCCCAGCATCCACATTCATCCCTGCAGTCAATGCCAGGGGTCTGCAAACTTGCCCTGTCAAGGGCCAGATAGTAAATATTTTCAGCTTTGCCGCCTGTACTCAACTACTCAACTCTGCCATAGACAATATGTACATGAGTGAGCGTGGCTGCATTCTAATAAAACTTTATTTACAAAATCAGATGGTGGCGGGCAGGCCGTAGTTTGCTGACCCCTGATCCTTGTTCAGCACAGCAGTCTGAGGGATCCTGCCAAAGCCTAAGCCAGGCCCCACACTGGTCAGCCCCCAGTACTTCAGAGAGTCCACTTTTCACTCAAAGCAGAGTAAGATCTTTGTAGCAGCCATGCCTCTCACCACCCACCCTCTTCCTACTCTTGCCATCACTCTGTCCCAGCCGCCACTGGAGCTGCTGCTTAGTCATGTGCTGTTCCCACCTTAGGGCATTTGCGCTCACTGTTCCCACTACATGGAATGCCCTTCCTCCTTATATCTGCTTAACTGCTTCACTTCTTCAAACATTGTATGACCCTCCCAAGTCGGCTTGGGCGGCCATGACAAAATACCGCACACTGGGCAGCTTAAACAGCAGAAATGTTGTGTCTCACAGTTCTGGAGGTTGGATATCCGAGGTCAAGGTATGGTCTTCCCAGGTCTCTCTCTCTCTGGCTGGTAGATGGCCATTTTCTCTCTGTATCCTCACATCATCTTTCTACTGTGTGTCTGTGTCCTAACCTCCTCTTCTTTTAAGGACACCAGTCGTATTGGATTAGGGCCAACCCATATGACTTCATTTAACCTTAATCACCTCTCTAAAGACACTGTCTCCAAATACAGTCACATCTTGTGGTACTGGGGAACTAGGGCTTCAACATACAGATGTGAGGGGGCACAGTTCACCCCACACAGTCCCTCTGAGGTCTGCCCTGACCACCCTATTTGGTCAGCAGCCCATCTCTTCACCTCAGTGCTCTGAATTTCCTCGTTCTGCTCTCTCCCCACTTAGTATCACCCCTACTGACATCCAACAGGAGGTACCAGCACTTCTACAGGCTCTTTTATATTCTGAAAAATTATTGAAGACCCAAAGAGCTTTTGTGCAGACAGGTGAAATCTTTACATAGTTATCATAGTAAACATTAAAACTAAGACCTTTGAAAACTAGTTATTGATTAATTCATTTAAAAATAAGAAAAATAAACCCATTACATGCTAACATAAATAACGTATTTTATGAAAACTAACCGTATTTTTCAAAAACAAAACCAAATTAGTGAGAAGAGTGGCAGTGTTTGACATTTTTGCAAATCTCTTTTAAGTCAGGAAAAAGACTGCTATATCTGCTTCTGCATTCACTGTGTGATATGTTGTTTGGGTTGAAAAATATATGAAAAAATTTAGCCTCACTCAGATGTGTAGATGAAAAGGAAGGGGTATTTTAATCATCTTTTCAGATAATGGTGGATACTCTCCTTTGATATTATACCAAATGTTGATGTGTTAGTTTCTTAAAGGTTAGTTGCAGTGTGGAAGCTGAAACCAATTCATTCAACTTTTCAGACTCTGTTAAATTAAAGTCCATTGACCTATGTTGTACTTAGAATGAATCTTTAACCGATGCATAATTTTATAACATCGTGGATTAGTCTTTTGAAATTGTTTTTCTGAGTTATGTATAGCTTCAATTATATAATATTTTAAAATTCACGTTTGTTAATATCACCACCAGTCTCATCTGAAAAGTCTCTGATTGTTTTTGGACACTTTCAAGCTCACAATGGCAGACACAAGTTTTCTGAAAATCTAATTTTTGCTTGAAAATTGTCTGATTTTTATCATTGGCAACAAACGTTGTCAGTTGTTTTCCTTGAAGTGACAGACACAGTTTGTTCATTTGCAAGTGAATGTCTGCCAAACACTTGAATATGACTAGCTAAGGTTTGCCTGTCAGTTGTTCTTTTAAGTAATAATAATTTTCCATGAAAAAAAGTGGCTAGTTCAGCTGGCAACTCAAACAGTCACACAAGTGCTTCACATCAAGACAAACACTTTCCTTTGGTATTTACTTTATCTGTACTTTCCCTTTCATCACATTGAATAATAAAAAGAAATATGTTTAAGAGTCAGGATTTAATAAAATTATTTTTTTCTGCTTCTGCTTCATCAAGGACATTTTTTAGTGAAATAATTTTTTCCCACAGTGAAGGCTTGGTGATGAAAAACATGATGACTTGATTACCCTAGTTCTTGCCAAGGCACCCACCATTTTACCATTTTATTTTAATAAAAGTTATATACCAAAAATTTACTCTTTCAAAATGTAAAATTCATAGTTTTTAGTATATTCAGAGTTGTGGGACCATCACCATCAATATAATTTTAGAACCTTTTCATCACCCCAAAGTAAACCCCACACACATTAGCAGTTGCCTCCCATTCCCTTTCTAACCCCCACTCACGGCGCACATGCACACACGCACACACACACCACCTAGACAACCAATCACCAATGTATTTTTCTGTCTCAGTACATTTGCCTATTCTGGATGTTTTATGTAAATGGAATCATATAATATGTGGTTTTTTGTGCCTGGCTTCTTTCAGTTAGCACACACACTGTTTTCAAGGTTCATGCACATTGGAGCATTATCAGTACTTCATTCTTTTTTATTGCTGAATAGTTTTTCATAGTATGATGTCATAAACGGAACAGTGGCCCCCCCAAAGAGGTCTACCTCCTAATCCTGGAACCTGGGACTGAGTCACAATGTATGGCAAAAGGGACTCTGCAGGCTGATCCAGTTAAGACCTTGAGATGAGGAGATTACCCTGGATCATCCAGGTGGGTTCAGTGTCATCACAAGGGTTCCTATATAAGAAGGAGGCCAGAGGTCAGAGTCAGAGAAGGAGCTGTGACAATGGAAGCAGAGGTTGGAATGGTGTGGGGTCATGAGCCAAGGAATGCAGGTGACCTCTAGAAGCTGGAAAAGGCAGGAAGCAGATTCTCCCCTTGAGCCTCCAGAATGAGCACAGTTCTGATTTCAGATTCCAGACTACAAAACTATAATAAATTTGTGTTGTTTGAAGCCACCAAGTTTGTAGTCACTTGTTACAGTAGCCATAGGAAAATAATGCGTATGGATCTATCACAGTTTGTTTATTCGTTCTTCAGTTGATAGACACTTGGATTGCTTCCACCTTTTGGCTGTTATGAATAATACTATTAGGAATATTTGTGTACACATTTTTTGTGTGGACATATGTTTTCAATTCTTTGGCATATATACCTAGGAGTGGAATTGCTGGATCATATAGTAACTCCATGTTTAACATTTTGAAGAACTGCCAAATTATTATTTTCCAAAGCAGCTGCAGCATTTTCAGCCCACCAGCAGTATATTAGTGTTCTAAGTCATCCTCGTATTCACCAACACTTGTTATCTTCCGGGGGTTTTTTAAGTTATTATTACATCCATTCCTAGTACATGTGGAGTGGTAGCTCATTGTGGTTTTGATTTGCTTTGGTTTTGATTTGTCCATAATAATGATGTTGAGCATCTTTTCATGTACTTATTGGCCGTTTGGATCTCGTCTTCAGAGAAATATCTATTCAAGTCTTTTGCCCATTTTTAATTGTGTTATTCATCTTTTTATTATGGAGTTGTAAGAGTTCTTTATGCATTCTGGATACAGGTCCTCTACCAGATACGTCATTTGCACGTATTTTCTCCCCAGATGCTCAGACCTCTGATTTATGAGTGGCGGGTGGGGAAGGGAGCCCCAGACCTCTCAGCCAGGAGTAGCCCTTCAGCGCAAGAGCCTGTGGGGTGGGTGCGAGAAGTGCTGAAGCCCTGCTCCTCCCAGGGAGAACCCACTGCCCTAACTGGGGAACTGTGGGGAGGGAGCCCCCTCTTCTTGGCCACACCCACGTGGAGTGGACTTCCTCACGGACCCGGAGGGGCAGGGGTGGAGCAGGTCTCGGCTCACACGCCCAGACTCACACCGTTCCTACTGAGATTTAGCGCATTTTCCTGGATGAGTGCTTCTCTACTTGCTCTGTGCTCTTAGGACAATTTCCAGGGATGTTAAATGGTTGCTTTTTAAATAGCTTTTACCAGTTACATGTGTTTCACTGGGGAAGGGTTCAGGTCCTCACACCTCCACTCCAGGACTCTCTGGGTGCAGCATCTTAATAGTATTATAAAAATCGCTGGACACAGCAGAGCTCCTGAAAGGGTATTGAGGACAGCGATGAAATCCCAGGAAACGGTGTGCCCTCCAGCGCAGACCTCCCCCGTCGGAACAGAAGCATCCCGAGGACGTGTGTGTTGTTTGCTGACATCTCCCCAGCATGTGTCAGACATTCAGGATTTATCAATTTATCATTTAGCTAATGTCCGGATGGCACATGGAGATACAGGCTCAGAGGTCGGGAGAGCGGGCTGCGTTCAGGGTGGATGTGCGGGTCACCTTCAGGGCTAGGCCTGCAGCCCTGGGAGGAGCCAGAACCCACGGGCACCCAAGAAGGGACTGACTATGTGGTTCATCTGCCGTGAGATTCTAGAATCCATCTCAAGTGTCTGCCCTGTCACTGCCCCAACAGGAAAGGGGCATCGCCTATGCATCGGCTCACTTTCTACAGCAGCAGGAGTTCCCAAAACCGCACATTACCTGAGGAGCGAACAGGCTCGGGGGACGCCTGGCACAGCTCAGGGCAACCCTGAGTCTCTCCCAGCCCTGAACGTCTCCTGTATCTTCGCTCTGGCCGCTAAGGACAGAACACGCTCCGGACTCTGCTTGTGTTCATACTTCCAGCAGGAAGGATAAATGGGCTGCTTTAGGAAAGGACCTGGACGCTGATGCCAGGTTTTAAACACAGCCTGTGCAGCCGAGCCCCGGGCCCCCAGGGCCGACCACACAGACACCTGTTGAGGCTGAGTCGTTTTCATTGCACCATAGACACTGATCCTTTTCAAGACCAATAAATAGGATAAAGTTAGTAGCAAAATTTGAGGTCTTTACACCCATTATCTCACTACATCCTCACTGTGGTCAGCCACCCATCCATCCACCCATCATCCATCCATTCACCCAATATTTATCGAGTACCTGTTTTATGTCTGCATCAGCCACTCACTGAGGACGTAACCGTGACCGTGGGGCCGCCCGCCATTCGGGGACCGTAATTAGGCCCATGTTGCACGAGAGGAAATGGGCTCAGAGGTCAGTAACGGTCTGAGGTCGGCTCCCTATGACCTCCCACCCCCTCTCCTTCAGGATTAGCGAACCCAAATGCCATTGTTGGCCTGAAAGCACTAAGGGGTTAACCGACCCCTGCTGCCAGCATCTGGCCATGTCCCCACCTGGTCCCACCTGCCAGGCTCTGCACACGGGAAGGACGGGATGCCGGGCGGCCTCAGACCCTGTCCTGAGCGGCGAATGTCATCCAAGCTACGGGAAGTTCCCCGGGCAGCTTCCCTCGTGCGGAGTGTGCAGGCGGGGCCAGCTTTCCGGGGCTCTGGGAGCCGCCTGGGTGAACTCCAGAGCCCCTTCCCCGCAGAGAAGCCGGGGAAGGGGGGAGGGGGCTTACGATGAGCCGTTCCTCCTTTCCTGTCCCAAACAAGTAAGAACGAGAACCAATGAGAAGAGCTGCACAGGAGTTAACCTTTCTTCCTTTTAGGAAAATGTTTGTTTTTTTGTTTTGTTTTGTTTTTTTGTGGTACGCGGGCCTCTCACCGTTGTGGCCTCTCCCGTTGCGGAGCACAGGCTCCGGACGCACAGGCTCAGCGGCCACGGCTCACGGGCCCAGCCGCTCCGCGGCACGTGGGATCTTCCCGGACCGGGGCACGAACCCGCATCCCCTGCATCGGCAGGCGGACTCTCAACCGCTGCGCCACCGGGGAAGCCCCAGGAAAATGTTTTTATCGATCCTCCTTCGGTGTTTAAAGAGCATTCGATGAGGTTCCTCGGAACCGTGCAGAACGGAAGAAGCAGGAGCTCATTTAGATTCCAGAGACACAGCCCCCATCTGTCTAAGCTGCGTGGCGCGTTGTACACTGCAGACCTGTGCCATCTGGAATAATTCTGTGGGCTGCTTTGCAGGAGTGCATTGGTGAGAAAGACTGAACTTTCGGGGACCGGGGTCTGCCTCTGATTGAGGAGGTGGCAGTGGGCTTGGGTGACGGGCCTGTTTCCCATAAAACCCTCCCCATATAACGTCTGCCCGTAAGAATTCAATCTCTGTTGGCTCAGGATAGGGAGAGGCCACGCATTCCCCACCAGAATGTGTGAACTTGTAGGGGAGTGGTCCTCCGGGAATACAGGCGCTTTCCAGTGACAGCGACAAGCCCCGGGACCAATGCATCCCTCAGCGCGAGGGAAGTTTGACCAGGTTGAGTTCAGAAATCTCCAGGGACCAGAACGACATCAAGCACTGGGATAAAATATCTCCGATGTGGGCTTCCCTGGTGGCGCAGTGGTTGGGAGTCCGCCTGCCGATGCAGGGGACACGGGTTCGTGCCCCGGTCCGGGAAGATCCCACATACCGCGAAGCGGCTCGGCCCGTGAGCCATGGCCGCTGAGCCTGCGTGTCCGGAGCCTGTGCTCTGCAATGGGAGAGGCCACAGCGGTGAGAGGCCCGCGTACCGCAAAAAAAAAAAAAATAGCTCTGATGTCAGCCTCTAAAATTTTCTTCTCACTCCCTCTGAATACTTCCAGCCACCATGAAACAGAGGAATCCAAGGTATTTATATGGACAAGTGAAAGAGGCGCTCACAGGTGTGCTATCATTAGGATTTCACCCCGAGGCCGACACACCCTCTCTGGGCTTGCGGAAAGGGAGGTGTCCTGGTCCAGCAGCTCACAGGACACAGGCCGCACCAGAAGGGTAACAGCTCGTTGCCGGCGGAGGTGACAAGTCCCAGTGGCTGGAGGGGCTGCAGCAGGTTTCTTCCTAAGGGAAGCTCGGTCTTCTCCATCGTGCTAGTGTCCCCATGTCCATAAGAAACACTGGTTGGTGGGGCAGAGGCCGCAATAGTGCTAACTGTAATAAAACCAGTAGCTACCCTTTAATTAAAGTCATTTAACATTTAACTTGAAAACATTAAAGTCATAAACCCTTCTTGGGCCATGAGCACCAGCTCTGGTCTGGGTCTGGGGGCACCGTGGTGAGCTCAGCTGAGGAGGTCCCGGGAACTCTCGCGTTTAGTAATAATGATGACACATAACGTTCCCAGTGGGGATGGTAAGTCCCCATGGCCCCCATGGGGCCACCCGGGCTTCCCTGCTTCATCCGCACTCTCCCACCCCCAGCTGCTACGCTTCTGGTTCTGAGGCGCTTGTACCCTTGATCTTGGCAGACAGTCAGAGCTGTGCTGTGATCCCCCTTTACAGAGCAATGTTTTCAGGTGCATACAATGAAATTCCTTGGATCACAAAGGCAAGCAATTACATTGGAATGTGGTTAGCAAAATAGGAAAAACAAATCTGTGACATAGAAGGGTATATTTTTATTAACCTGCTAAGTAACAGGATCCAGTGGTGGGTCTAACACATTCTGAAACTTCCCAGGGGTGCTGACCGTCAGGCCACCCACAGCTGCAGTGCAGGACGTGAAACCCAGCCACCATGGAGGGTGCGCTGCCCACGGGCATGAAGGGGGGAGTGCTGGGGGCAGGGGGCTGGTGTGCTAGCTTAAGCCCCAGGTGCACGCCCCCAGCTCCGGACCCCTGGCCTAGAAGGCCCTTCCGTCTGCTCCACCCGTACCTCCGTCCACTCCTGCTGTCCTCGCACCGGGCATTTTCTCGAGCCCTGACAGTGTAGGTCTTCCACGTCCCCAGCCCGCCGCCCTCCCCACTTCTGCCTGGATTTGTTCCCCTCTGTGCCCTGCTCTCTGGTCCTGGGTGAACTCTGTAGGAGGTCCTGGGGGGCGTCCAGGCGAGTGGAGGGGCTGATTACTTCACTGCAGGAGATGCAAACGTGTGGGGAGACGGGTCCTGCTGAGAAGGGGAGAGGCTGGGCGCCACGGCCGTGGAGCCCACCGTGTTCAGGGTGAGTGCGGGGGCAGGAAGGGCTCTCACGGGACAGAGACCAGGTGGCTGCATACATGTTAAGTGGACAGCCCGGCCTGAGCCCCAGCCCCCGAGCCGGCAGGGCAGGCACGCCGCGCAGCACGGCCCCACCTGGATTCAGGGACGCGCCGGAAGGGACTGCGGACCACGCTTTCCCTCCGAGAGCACAGACTCCTGTGAAGCACGCCCTGAGCTAATGGAAGAGGCAGAGACGGAGAAGCACCTAGAATCTTCTCTGTGCCCCCTCCTTGATCACCACGGCCACGGCTCTGCCTTCTCTCTCCTCTCCCCCCACCTTTCTCCTCCTGACACTTCCTCTCCCCAGTCCTGGTTGAAGCTGAACCCCGCTTCCGTGCACCTCACGTGACACTGGAGCCGCCTTTCACCCTGTGCACATCGCTAGAAAAACGAAGGCAGGGACCCCGGCCACAGGACAGAGCATCAGCCGTTCCGGAGAGATGCTGCCGGTGCTGAGTTGAAGTGACAGGCACACGGGTTTAATGACAGAACCTGTGAAGGCTTTGTTATAATTTAGGAGTGCTCACTAGTTGAACAGACTGTCTGCCTATCTGGAGATGTTTCTCAAAACCGGCTGGCTCCCAGAATTCCGCTAAGAACTTGGGGCGGGGGGTTGCAGGGGAGATGTAAGAACGCAGCCCAGGCGCGGGGGTACGCGGTGCCTGAGCGGCGGGGCCGTGGCCGTAGGGCAGCAGTTGCGTGAAACCACAAGGGTTATGTCGTGTCGTTTAATTTTTGGCCAAAACGTTGTGAAAGAGGAGGGCAGTGGGGTCGACCGTCAGTTCGTGGATTCGTTGCTTTCCGAATCGCGAGCGCACAGCACCTCCTGGCGCAGGAGGGATAGGAGCCGGCTCTGCAGCCGTGCTGTCTTCAGGCAGCGCACGTGTGCGTGACGGTTGAGAACGCAGACTTCAGCGCCAGGCAGGGATCTTCCACTTCTCAGCCCCAGGGCCTTGAGCTAAGCCTCAGTTTTCCCATCTCTGTGGTGGGAACCCCAATAGTGCCCGTGTCACCAAACTGCTGTGAGACCCTAACACAGGGTAAGCACTCAGCCAGAGACACTTTAATATAGCCTCATGGCCCTTTTACTTTACCTGCTCGCTTGCTGGTGAACTCCTACTCATCCTTCAACGTCTTGCTCGTTTGTCCCTCGTTGAGGCACCTCCCCCACCTTCCACTCCCCTCCTACCCCAAGTTCCCACACGCTCCTGACCTGTGGCCCTGATGTCCGTCTTGCCCTCTCAAGGCGCAGCACACAGTAGGTGCTCACTGTACAGACTCGGGACAGACCCTTGGCTTTGATCCTCCTGTGGCTGGTTCAGCTGCCACTGCCTGCCTCCCTGTACCTGCCTAGGTGCCATCTCACCACCTCTGCCCACATCCAGCCCCGCCAGCTGGGACGGGGGTGGAAGCAGAGGTTGGACCTCTCTGGGTCATCTCCGTGGCAGTAGTTGACGTCCACTGGTCTGGTTCCGGTGTTCCCTCCTCAGCCATCGAGTTGGTGCAGAAGAAAGTCGAGGCTCCGCCTTTTAGCGCAGCTGCATTCATCCTGGTGCCTGCTGGCTCCTGCCGTTCTCCATGCTGTTCCCTGCTGTGGAGTTCGTATGTTTATTTATTCAGAAAATATTTGGGCAACTGCCACGTGCCACGTACTGTGTGTGCCAGGCCGGCAGCAATGGTGGCAGATAATAAACGATGCCTGGCAGGCCTGCCCAGGAGCTGTGGGGTCACTGACTTAGTAAACGTGTGTTAAGCCCTCGATGCTCTAAGTGTGATCCCTAGACCAGGAGCATCGCATCAGCTGGGGCCCTGCCCCAGACGTGCCGAGTCGGGCTCTGTGTTTTAACCGGATCCCAGGTGGTTTGCGGGCACGGTGGAAGCTCTGGATGGAGCAGTTCTTGTGCACCAGATGCCGTGTGGGTACAGAGGGCACAGAAGAGGGCAGCGTGGCTCCTGCTCTCGAAGCTCTCCATCTAGGTGAGGGGTAGGTAAATTAAAGCCTCTGGGTGGGCCACTTCTTCGTTCTTTGAGGCAGCCAAGACATCGGTTGACCGCTCCTGTGTGTGGGGCCCAGCGGGGGTGCTGGGACGCGGCCGTGGACGAGAGCGCCTGTTTCCAGCGGGAGGTGGATGAGGAAGCCACAGCCTAGCAGTGCTCCTGATGGGAAATCAACCCAGGCCATGGGCAGAGAGCCCTGGAGCCAGGCAGCCCCTCTGCGGAGGTCAGCAGGACGGCCTGACCACGTGCGGATCTAGACAAGGGCGCACGAGGAGAGGGGAGCACTGTGGGGCAGGAGAGCCAGCAAGCAGCACGACGGAGCTGTGAGAAGCTTGCCCCTGTGGGGAGACGGTGCAGCAGGGATGGGAGGGGGATCCCGGAGGGACCCTGAGCAGGAGGGCCTTCCTAGGCACTCACCCCAGGAGATCCTGTCTCCCAGCCCCTCCCCGGCCCCCCAGGACAGAGTTCCTAGTGTGCAAAGTGCTGGGGATGCTAGTGAGGCTTCCTGGAAGAGGTGGCATTTGAGCCTCATCAGGAAGCCTGCAGAGGAGTTCTCCAGCTGGAGAAGGAAAGATTCCAATTCCTGTAACTATTTCTGACAAGACAGCAGATAAGGCAAGAAAAGCCTTAGGTATATAATAAGCCTCAGTGAGCGTCCTACATGCGTGCGAGTATGCAGTACACGCACACACATGCACACGTGTGCACGTCGGCACGCACACACACATGCACACACGACGGCCACAGTCCTCTGCGCTGGCCCTGACCCGGCTCCCTCTTCTCCGCAAGCTAGCAGAAGACCGCGCTGTTCACACAGTGCAGCACGCTGATGTCACTGCTTTCTTCCCAATTAACGCTTGTGTCTGAAGCCAAGAATACAGTGTCTTTAAGCCCCAGAGGAAGAATCCTGAGATGGTGACCACCTGAGAGTGAGAGGCAGAGAGCTTCCGCGGAGGTTGAGGTGCAAACATAATTACAGCGTCTCCCCGCGGCCCTGTGCTTCCCTGTGCAGCCAATGAGCCTTTGTGGACGCTGACGCCGATCTCCAGTGAGTCCTGATACGGGGATGCACCTCCAATAATTGCAGAGGAGCACAGGACACAGAATGGGCAACACCTGGCCTCAGAAGAAATGCTTCTCTGGCCTCTGCATGGACGTGCTCCCGGGCAGGGAGGCTGGCCCAGAGCCATGAGAGCTGCTCCTGGCACATTCAGGGTTCAAGGCTCAGAAAAGAAGTGGCCTCACGCTCCATGGTGGAGGCCGCGGGGGCGAGAGGGAGGAGCCCTTCCGTTTGGCGTTTGTTCTTCCTGGCGCTCCACATGTGTGCCCACGCACCCCCACACACGTACACGCGTGGACTTTTTTTATTTTTTATTACCATTTTTTGGACAAGACGTTTGACAAACGGCTGCTCCCCGACCCGGTGGCTCACGATAATGGTGTAATTACGGAGCTCCCGGTGAACGTTGCTGTGGGCATCACTTCGGGCAAAACGGGGAACGAAGCAAAACGGGAAACGAAGCAGGAATGCTCGTGTAATTGGGGGAGACGGGCCTGGGGGAGGGTTCTGGCCCTGGAAAGCACAGGTCTCGTGACCCTTGTGATCGGGACTGGGCTCAGGCTCCCTGCGTCCCGAGTGAAATTCCAGAGTGTTTTGTGTGACCACGTGGAAGGCCAGGGCCTGCCTGGTGCCTGTTTTCACTTCTCCATGAAATGCAGCTCCACACGCTCAGGAAGACCAGGCAGTGAGCCTGGAAGTGATATGAGTCCTGCCCGCCCTTGGGCGGGGGTCAGCGCCCCCAGGGGAGTCACTTTTGATGAAGGAGGACCCTTGGGCACCAAGGGTGACGAGGCCCCTCCAGGAAGGCAGGACGGAGCTCTGCTGCCAGCTGGGTGGTGCAAGGTGTGGTTAATGTACAGACTCTGTCACACACACGTGCACACACACGCGCACACGCACTCACACACACCCCTTTCCCACTCCCTCCTCCCTTTCCTCTGACACCTCCGACCCAGGGAACACTGAGAACCATCAGAACCTGTTACCTGGCAGACTCTGCACACAGGATACAGGTTTTGCGCACGAATCCGACATCGTTGCACCACCTTGATGCGATCCTGGTACAGAGAGGGAGTTAGCATGTTACCCAAGTGCAAACATGCCCCCAGCAGCGGTCAGTGCTGTGGAGATAAAGCGGGAAGTAGGGCCACAGTGAAGGCATTGGGTCTGCCCGCTGGGATGAGGAGGCCCAGGAGGATGTGTTGTGGACCCGGACCCACCGCTTATAGGGGAGCAGAGTCTGGCCGTGATGGTCCCGCTGGCCCCGAGGACAGGTGGGCCCATGATGCACCTGCACGCACTGTTTGGCAAACGGACGCCAGAACTGCCTGCGTGCAAGGTGGGAACAGCTGCCCTCCCAGCACCTGAGGGCCAGGCCGAGATGGAAAATGTCAGAAAGCAGGAGTGAAGCTTTGCGTGGCCTCCGTGGCTCAACGTCCCGTCCAGTCGGTATGCTGTTTAGCCCACTCCACCCCCATCTCCATGTGGGCTGCCTGGATGGCGCCACACATCCAACCCGCAGGCGAGGAAAGAAGCCCCGGAAACTGAGCAGAAGAGGCTAGGCAAATGGCGACCATCACAGTAAGGGCCATTCTGCCTGCGAGTGCCCACGTCCGGCAGTCTGCCAGGCGCCTGGCCTGCTGTCATTCTCTCGACAACCCTGTGAGGGGTGGGGACTACCGTATCCCCATCCTTCAGAAGAGAGGACTGAGGCACAGAGAGGCTGTGTTACTCCCCCGACATCACACAGCAGTGAAAGCCAGGGAGGCAGGATTGGTACCCAGGCCCACCTGGCTCTGAGCTTCATCTTCGTGGCAACGTCTGAGGCTCCCTGCACAGCTAAAAAAGGGCCGCAAGTGTCCCGTCCTCGCTGTTCACGGAGGGGTGTCTTCCCCTTTTAATTCTTCTGGGCTCGTGATGCTTAGTATTGACAAAGAGACCAGAATGTAGCAGGAAATCGGTGGATTCACTGTCTCCTATGTGGCTTCATCCTCTCCACGGCCTCCCTCCACTCACGTCGCACACACATTTGCTGGTGCCCAGAGTTATTTCTGGAAGGGAAATGAATTTCTAATCTGACTCGAGTTAAGTGACTCCAGTGACCTTATTTGGAGACGCCGGTGGGAAAGGGGATGGCGCTCAGACGCCACCACCTCCAGCTTGGCCTCGGGGTCCCTGCTGTGATACCTAGTGGGGCGGGGGGCGGGGGGCACGGTGTCCAGAAGTGATTTTTCTAACTGGCCCTCGGGAAGCTGGGCCAAAGTTCTGACAGGCAGCTTGAGGGCGGGACAGAGAAGGGACGGAGCTGCGGGGCTGGCCGCGGCCGGTGGCGGTAATTTGTCCATTTCCTGGTCTGTTAACCTTTACAGTCTTGTTTTAACACCATCGCTGATTTAATCTGCCTTTGCCACGCGTCCTGAAACGCAGCGGCTCAGCTGAATACACAAAGGTGATGGAAAGCAAACAGCCCTCAGCCAAGGGCCAAATGGGTTTTGAGTGTATACATCATGGAGGTGGAATTTTCCCCTGGCCCCGGGATGCACTGACTGAGATATTTTCCTTTTCAACATTTGTTTGCTTTTTTCCTTTCGTAAGAACGCTAAGTAACACCATGACCTTCTGGAATGCAAAAAGATTTTTAAAAATCGAAAAGCTTTTTGATTCCATTTAAGAAGAAAAATGTCCTATTTTGAAAACACACTTGGTGCCCACACTCAGTATTTATGATTTTCTCATGAATTATCTTTCTCATCGTCTTTTGAAAAATGGACATAAAAACCTAACTAACGTGGTCATGCAAAAAGGGGGAGATAACACAACCACAAAATGGTTGGTAGCCATGAAATCCACACTGATGTAATAAAATTAGTTAAAAACTGTGTGACGTTTTAAGGGAGTTTTCTGGCACAGGGACTCATGAAAGCCTCAGTGAGACCCGGAGGTGGGGAAGGAGCAGAGCTCTCTTCACCTGGGCCAGGTCTCCCTTGAGACCCATCTAGCTCCTGGCTGAGTTTTCATTTGGGCCCCTCAAGGTGGCCCAGGGAGATTTTTATTAGGAATAAGAAAGGGTTTTCCTTGGCAGGGGGTCGGTGCTATGCATTCATCTGATGGCCAGTTTGGAGACCTGGCTCTGGCCCAAGTCTGACCTGCTAGGTTGGCCTCCCCCCCGACCACAGCACTCAGTCAACACCTGCTCCTTCCTCCTTCCCTCCTGCTTTCCCGTGTTCCGAGAACTCTCCACTTGTTAGGTTTCAAGCGTCACCGGTGTAAAGATGAGCCTCCCCCCGGCCCCAAGTCTCACCGTCTCCACCCCCGGAGTGGCTGCTGTGTCCTGGGCTGGAAGACGAGGGATCTAGCCCTTCTGTGTGCAGCTCACTGTAACACAGATGACCGGTCCAACACACACAATTTGGGGGAGGGCAGATTTATTTTTAAGCCGTACCAGTTGGCAGGGAGGTGTCTTGACCATGTCCAGAAGGTGCTAACATTAAATTTACCCAATGGCTTCAGTCAAATGGGAAGTTACAGCTGTCATTTTGAGAACAAAGAATGTCAGTGGGTCTACCAAGTGTCCTCCCCGCCAACAGGCTGGCCTACTGCTCATCTAAATGAAACAGCCATGAACCCCAGCAGGTGGTTGCCAGCACCTAAAGCTGCAGCCTGGACTCGTCAGCACCCTGGACAGAGCTCCCCAGCCTGGAGCCCAGGGGTCTCCGTGGCTGGACGGTGACTGCCCGTCCCCACCTCCACCGCCCCGGCATGTGGAGCTTTGCCGTTTCTTCTCACAGTTTTGCTTTGTGACGTGAGAAGGTTCGACATGGCCCATTGCACATTTCCTCGCTTCCTCTTATTTTATTCAAGGAGTTAATCCCACGGACCTGCGTGCTGGATGCTCACTCTTCAGTCAGGGGTCCAACCACCTGCACTTACTCATCACTGCTGAGGGTGTCTGGAGGTATTTCCCAATGAAGCCGTCATGCGTTCATCCAAACAAAGGACAAGCTTGACCTCCTGGGTCAGAGAACAGATGTCCGTGTTCCGTGCAGGACCGGGCCTGGCCACCAGGGCCTGAGGCCACTGCTGCAACATTTGCTCTGCCACAGCTGCCTGAAGACCTGCCCATCGGGACCAGCTGTGCAGCCCCGTGCCGCAGGGCAGCACTGGACATCAAGAGCCTTGCCCAGTTCCTCCATCTTTTGCTAAATCCCAGACCACTTTCCCCTCTCAGGCTTCAGGGCTACATGGACCCCTCAAATGGTCAAGTGTCCAGGGCATTCAAATATGGCTTTTGAAATTAGTCTAATCAAGCCTATAAAGGGAGGATGTCTCATTCTGTCTTAATTATCACTTTAAAACCAAACACACGTGAATGTCCTTAAAGTTTCTTATTGCATTCACTAGTACCTACTGACATGATTGCTGGAAGGACTTGGTTTTACCTGCTTTGAAATCACCTCTAGGGTTTTCTCCACTAAGAAACCTTTGCTTGGTGCCTGTATGTGGCTTTGCACTAAGCTCCTGACCTGGGAGATGTAAGCCCACCTCCACCCAGCGCCTTGAAGGTCTGCAGAGGGTGTTCTCTGTCTGTTTTATTTTGTTTGTGTTGCTTTTTGTGTAGAGTACTTTTTGGCAGTGCTTTCCAAGTTGAAGCAGATGCAAAAAGAAGAGTTTGGTGGTGGCCCTACCCTGAGAAGATCTACTGTAACGCAGCTGCAGAGGCGGGGAGGGGGCTGAAGGAAAAGAGGTGGAGAGGAGAGACCTCAAGTTCTTGTACCTGATACACAAAGGTCTCGTCCTGTAGAAAGCAGATGCGAAACAAGCAAACCAGTGGCCACGCTTGGGAACCTCTTGTGTTCTCGAATCCGGTAGGCATAGGGGATCTCTTTTTGCTTTGATGAACATTTGTCTGATTTCACATCTTTTCACATACTTAGTTCCCATTTGACTTCTACCCCGTCTGTGAATTCTCTACTTGTATCCTTTGCAATTTTAAAAATATATGCTGTTCCTGCCTTTTCCTCGTGGTTTTGCAAAGGTTTCTTGGGTTTCATCCACATTATTGATTTTACAAGGTGGAATGTCTCCAATACGGTACTCGTGGGAAGACTTTGTCAATTGTGGACGTTACTGAACGGAAGTCCTTCATTCTGATGCCATGTTTAGACTCTCAGATCTTATTTAAAGAATCTCTCCCCACCCCCAAGTCACCAACTGTCGCCTCCTTTTTCCGTGACTGTTACATTTTTTTGTGTTGCACCAAGGTCTGTGACCTGCAGGGACTTGGCCTCTGCATTTGGTGTGAGGCAGGGTTTGCACACACATCTGTTTCCGGGCTCTCCTTTCTCTCGTAGATCTGTCTGGTCCTTGGCCATCTTTTCTTCTGTCTCATTTCTTCTGCAGAGAACTCAGCTCTCAGGAGCCTCTACCACTCTCTCTCTCTGTGTTGCATGTGAAGCAGGAAGTGACCTGGGAACAGCCCACCACACCTCTAGGGAAGCAAGTAAAGGTGTGATCAGAGGTCCTGCCTGCCCAGAGAGATGGGCTTTTGAGCTAGTGCTTCTCATGCACCTGCTTAGAGAAGGTTCATCTGTTCTCCCAAGTGCTTCCTTGAAAAATACACGGTTTTTCCTTCTCTCTCTCTCCCACCCCCTGCTTTCTGTCTCCGCTTCACCCTCCCAGCCTCATTACCACAGACCCAGTCTTCACCGCAGTGCTTCGAAAAGCTAACACACCTTTGGAGGGGTTTAGAAATCCGAGCCGGCTTAGAGAGACACAGCTGCCCCCCAGGCAGAGTGAGCCCGAGGCTGTATGTAACCCGAGTATCCAGAGCAGCTCCTCTTGAAGCGGCAGGGACCTCCGCCCCGCCGCCCCCCCACCCCACCCCATCACAGAGCCGACCAGACACTTATTTGCATGTGTCAATCAGCAGGAGAACCTCAAGTGCAAAAAGGTGGCGATGTTCTCACTCCCTAATATTCCCCCAGAAACATGCTTGCCTCCGAGTGAACATACCTTTCCTTTCATCACTTCCACACTGGTGTTAGTGAGAGTCACTTATATACCGTCCGTGTCTGAGCAGAATCCAGGATGCAACACTAGAAAAACTGAAAAAAGGGGCTTCAAAAGATAAATAAATCTAGTGAACTGGATACCTAACCCACCAGGGAAATAACCAATTCCAAGAGATTAAAAGGAGAGGAGCAGCTCGGCTAGGGTGTATCCAGCTGTGTGTGCCTTCCCTCCTCCTGCCTGAGTGTCTTGGGCTTCCTCGCGGACGGGTGTGTGCGGCCCGCCTGGAAGTGGGGGTGGCGGGGTACGGGACGGGACTTGTTTGTTTCCCCACCGCAGTTGCTGGTGCTTGATTTTCCAGATGTGCTGCAGCTAAATATTTGCATGTTTAGGGTCCCTGTGATCGCTGAACCGGCAAGTCTCTGATACAGCTGTCTCGCCCTGCAGAGGCAGGATGTGCAGGTCTTACTAAATGTATTTCTTGCCCCTGAAAGTCTTGGCATCTCCTAGTGATGGGAGTGCCTTTTGTTCCTCGTAAGGAGCCATTCTCCATCCCCCTGAGTTTACACTAATGAGGAAACTTAGTGCCGGTCCCTGGAGAGCCTCAGAGGGGGTTGGTCACCAGAGAGACCAAGTGGTTGGAGGGTTGGGACTTTCAGCCCCACCTGCCAACCTCCAGGAGGGGAGGGGATGGGGCTGGAGGCTGAGCTCTATAAAAACTCCGGAACCGTGAGATCCTAAGAGCTCCCCGGCTGTGTGGGAAGGATGGGGAGCCCAGAGACCGTGTGGAAGGTCTGCCCGCACCCACACCTTGCCCTGTGCATCTCTTCCATGTGGCGGAGCCGGAGAGGTGTCCTTTATAATAAACGAGCAAATGTAAGTAAGCTGTTCTCCTGAGTTCTGAGCCATGCTAGGAAATTATTGAACCTGAGAAGGGGGTCATGGGAACCCCCGGTTGGTCACCCCAGTTGGCAACCTGGGACTTGTAACTGTGTCTCAAGTGGGAACGGTCTCGTGGGACTGAGCCCTGAACCTGGGGGATCTGCGTTCGCTGCGGGTTACTAGAGTCCAGTGGAATTGAGCGGTTGGACATCAGTTCTGTTGTTGGGGAACTGGTTGGTGCCAAAGCAAATACTCCAGAGGGTGTGAGCAAAAAGCAGCAGGGAGGAGATGTGGGAACATATGTGTATGTATAATTGATTCACTTTGTTATAAAGCAGAGACTGACACCATTGTAAAGCAATTATACTCCAATAAAGATGTTAAAAAAAAAAAAAAAAAAAAAAAAAAGCTATGGAAAAATTCAACCCTCTCGTTTTGGGAGGTGACCAGAGATGTGGGCACTGTTGTGATGAGGGCACTGTTCTCGCAGACCCCCAGGGATGGGCCACCTGCCCAGATCCTGCCTGATGCTCTCCCTCCCCTCCCCTCCCCACCCTCGCTGTGAGAGCTCCGCACCCCTGTGGTCTGTCTAGTGACAAGTTCAGTAAGAAAACGGCGACTTCTGCCCACCCAGAGAGTGCAGGAGCCGACGGACACCCACCCCTCGCTGGAAGAGGCCCTTCGCTGTGTTGGAATTCCGTGTACTTGAAATATATTCATATATGTTGCATGTTTTCATAAGTGAGCAACTTCCCATGATGAAAAATATTTATAATCAGTTAAACCTCAAAGTGCAGCTGATTTTATGAACTTTTAAGTCTTGGGCATTAATATTTCGTAAAGAAAAATAAGTTACTGAACGGCGGGTATTTGGAAACTTATATGCTAAAGATACTGCCTGTATTGCTGATAATTCACAGTTTGGTGTTTCCTCTCTTCTCTTTGTAGTATCTTAAGGAAAAAGTTTGCATCTGGGCCCAGCCAGCTCTCTGTTTCCCAGCAGACCTTGTAATTATTAATGTAGGGATTTGAGAGGGCGCAGAATTAACAATTTCTATAAAAATCAGCATGTACTAAAATGAGGGCAACTGAACCTTGCGTTTCCAGACTTAGGATAATGGTGAGGGATAGTTCATCAAGTTGGGGAACTTTTTCTGCCACTATCATGGCTCCTCTCTTACCCGGCTGAGTCGGGGGCTGTCTCCTCTCCGAGATCCAGGAGCTCAGGCCCCGAGCATCTCCATCGGGGAAGAGGGGAGGCATCTCAAGTTGCCCCCGGGGCTATGGCCCCACGTGCCTGGCTCTGTCACTCCTGTGAGGACTGATCCCCCGGAGAGGTGATGGGGGAGGAGCAACCGAAGGCCGAGTGCCCGAAAAAGGGGTGGGCTGGGTGGCCTGGGAGCCACGGAAGGTTTTGTGTGAAGGAATATCTCAGATGGAGCCCTGCTGTAGGAAGATGCAGGCATGGCGCGGTGCTGAGGTAGGACTGCAGAGGGGCACAGGGCCCCTTGACTCCTGGCTTTCTGGGCACTTCCTCCATCTTTTCTGGGATGCCCAGTGGAAAGGGGACTGCAGCTGGTGGCATCTCTAGCCCAGAAGTCGGGAGGAGCTGGGCAGGGAATCACAGCTGCTTTCAGTGCTTGTCTTCTTGGGCTTCCTGTGGCTGAATAAGCTCAGGGATGTGGGATCGGGAGGACATCCTCGTGGGCGTGGATGTATAAAGCTTTGTGCCATGATAGCGTTGCAGAAGATGGATGGATGGGCGGATGGATGGATGGATGGATGGACAGATAGGAAAGAGAGAAAGAAGGAAAAGGAAGCGGTGGAGGGAGGGAAGGAAGGAGAGAATGAAGGGAAGGGAAGGGAGGGAGGGAGGGAAAAGAATGGGTGCGTGATGAATAGATGGATGGATAGATAGGATGGAAAGAAAAGGAAGAAATGAAAGGGAAAGATGGATGAGTAATGGTATCTAGCAGATGATGCATAAATGATAGACGTAGATACAGACAGACAGATGATAGGTATGATGGGTGGATGGATGGATGGATAGACAGATAGATAGATAGATGTGCAAATATAGCTAGAAGAATAGAGATAGACGTTGCTATTAGCCAACATGTTCCATAATTCATTAGCAAAGATGTTTAAATTTTTTTTAATTTTAGTCCATTTAATTGAAACCAACATCTTCCATTTCCCATTGGGCTGCCTGGAGAGAGATGTTTGTTATCTGTTTGCAGAGAGTGGCCTTATATGTTGTAATAGGTCAGACACAAAAGTGAAGCATTTTGGGCACACCACCCCAGCAGTCACAGGAGCTACAAGCCCGTTGTCCCAGCCCTCTCCTAGTGAGAGGGCTTCTTCCAAGGAGCAAGGTTCAGCTTCCCTGTGTCTCTGGGTTTGTCCCAATTCAGTCTGGTCCCTGTCCATCACATCTGCGGGTTTGTGGAGATTTCTCTGTTAAGCCTGTTTGTTTCCATGTGCTCAAGGGATCCTTAGCATCTGTTTCTGTTTTCCAGTCACGCTGTTAATATTTGCTCTCGTGCATTTCTTACTATGGCATCGCCAACCTTTCTTCAGTCAAAGGTCAGTGTTGGGAACTGAGGTTTCTATAGAAAACCCAGCCTCGGGTAGAGTCTGAATGTAAGAAAAGAGCCCTAGAACGGACCACAAGCCCAGACTGGGGCGCTGGCTCCCCGGGGCTGCCTGTTGCCGCTCGGCACAGAACGCGGCTGCCGGGTGTGTCTGCCATCCTTGACTCTTCCTCAGACAGCAGTCCATCTCCTCTGCTGACAGGGAACGTGCCACGAATGAAAGTTCATTAGTCTATGGAAACATTACAGTTAATTGCAAAGCTAGTCCCCAGAATTGTCAAGTTCGTATTTCCATCTGTGCCTGAATGCAGTAATAAAGAATAATTTTGGACAGGTTAATTTGCCTAAAATACCATGCATTCAGTCAGAGTAACAAAGTTGTTGATGCCTGCATCTGTCAAACAGAGCTTTCATCACTGCTGTCCTCTGGCCACACAAGTTGGCAGAAATACAGCGAACAAGAGTGGCGGCCGCACAGGGAAATGTTATTCCAACGTGAAACACCCAGCAGCTGGGGGTTGTGCTGGTGAGGATGCTTTATGGTTCAGGGTCCTTTTTGGAAGTAATATGTAATCATTGAGATAGAAGATGGCTTTAATATGTAATTCAGATTGCTGATATTATTTACATGTGTTAATTTTCTATTTTACTTAATTTGCCAGGGATGAAAACCCTCTTTGAAATGAAGTATGTGTGCTTCTGTCTCAAGATCCCTAACACACATAGGTGTTTAATTTAAAAATAAAAACAGATTACGTGCGTACACTATAATTATTAAAGCAGGCTCCCTGTCAAAGCCCGGCCACATAGGAAAGCATGCTCTGCAGGTTGTGGGCAGCCGGCGTTAATTTGTGGGGATCAGTGAATCATCTCACAGTGGGGTCCTGTCCTCCCCCCGGGAAGGACCAGCCCTCAAGGACTTGGAGCAGGAGAGGCGGGAAAAGGAACAGTTTCACTGTGATGCTCTGTGTCCATGATTTCATGCAGGAGAGCTGGGAAGAAGTGACAGATGGGTTTGTGCTGACTCAGTCCTGCTGACTGTAACAAATTCCACAGATGGGCAGGTGAACAGCAGCACTGATTTCTTACAGCCTGGCGGCTGGAAGCCCAAGGTCAGGGTGCTGGCGGATTGGGTTCCTGGTGAGGACTCTCTTCCTGGCTTCTCACTGTGTCCTTGTGGAGCAGGGGAAGAGAGAGGAAGGAAGCTTCCTCGTGTCTCTTCTAATGAGGGCACTAATCCCATCATAGGGACTCCACCCTCGTGACCTAATCACCCCCCCCCAAAGGCTCCACCTCCAAACACCACCACATTGGGGGTTGGGGTCTCAGCTCATGAGTTCGGGGAACACATGCTCAGTCCATAATATGCTGCATTTAACATGATGCTACATTCTCTCAACCCATGTGTCATAGAGGAAATACACTTACATCAGCCACCTTAACTTATCACCAAAAGTGTGTCCAGACATTGCCGTTTGTCCCCTGGGTGGGGGCAGACTCACCCCCAGTCGGGAATCTTTGCATTCGAGTTAGAAGTGATGGGAGATGGGGAGCAGGCTGCAGGGGTGAAGAGCTAAGCACGTCTGGGGTTCCGTGAGGGGCCAGGTCATGAGGACTAGAGGCCATCCATCACTTGGAAGCCACTTGGGGCAGTGGGATAAACATGAGCTTTCAGTGTGGACCATGATAAATTATCTAATGTCATTACACCAACTGGGGAGGCACGCCTTTGAGGCAAACTGATATTTAAAATAATGACATAGACATTTGGGTTGAGTGGGTACACAGGAGAGGTAGGGTCAGCTGAGAGCTTGGACTTGAGAGTGGAATAGACCTGGGTTCACATTCCAACCCAGCCTCGGGCCAGCTGGTGGCCAGGAGATTATTGAACGTATTTCTGAGACCCAGTTTCCCCATCTGTAAAATCAGCTGGGTTGATGTGAGGATTAAATGGGATCGTGTCTCTCGGGGGCTCCCACAGTGCCTGAAGGTGGTGGAGTGTTGAGGACATCTTATCATTAGCAGACATCTTGTCCTCTTGTACTTGGGACAGGGGACCTTCCTGGGAGAACCCTGGGGATTTACCTTTCTCCACGCCAGCCTGGGACCCCTTCTCAACTCCCTTTTAGAACAGATATTGAAGGTGCTCATTCCATATACGTCTTCTTTACATAGATCTCACCTTTTGTCCAAGCGTTTAGGAATACCACTACAATAGAAGTGATTTCAAGAACAAGTTGAACACCTAAAAAAGCATAATTGCTTTTAATTAAACCATAGAAAGAGCCCAACAGGCTAATTGAGAGCCACATCCAACAGCCACGTTGTCTGTTCTGTACATTAGCATCATTTGTTGAACGTGTGTCAACAGCTGATCTTTAGGGAGGTTCTGACCTGTCACCATGGAGCCCTGGGGACCAGCCATCAACAGGAAAAGCTGTTTTAGCAAGTCATAGAGTGTAAAGTATTTTTGCGAACAGAATAAAATTTACTTAGAATCTAAACAGGAAACACAGAGAGACCACTGTCTTTGGAGAATCTGACTCTGGCGGGACATACACCCCAGTTCAGTCCTTAGAGTAAACGGGCAAAGGCGCTAGAACCAGACGGCTTAGGTTCAAATCTGGGCCATGTCCTCACTCTGGGTTTTGGGGAAAGTAGCTTATTCTTTCTGCTGTTGTATTTCCTTATCTGTAAATTGAGGGTGATCATAGTTCCTATCTTGGAGGATCTTGGAAGGATGAAACAAGATGCCCCAAGTGCCCAGTAAATGTTCCATGAAGCCATCCTTCTGGGCCAGAGGACAAGTGGCTGTCCTCGTCATGGTGATTTCACCTCAGGAAAGGTCCCATCCCCATTCAGGGTCCAAACAAAGCACCACATTTATCCTTCTTTCCTAAAACTTGTCCCAAAAGCCATATCAAGGACTGTTGGACCTACAGTGTTCCATTGGCCAAGTCCCAGCATCAGGCAGTGTTGACTCTGGGCTTCTTGGTCCTCAGATGCCACCCTGGGAAGTAGACGTAGCCCACATTGTGGAACCTTGCACTCTCTCTTCCCAGCTTCCCAAGAAGGTGGTTCCAGACAAGAGTGAGGGTGTCTGGAACTTGATTCCATCAAATGGAATCCAAGGCCAGATGGGTGGACTGTAAGGCCAGCCCTCAGTGGCCAGACCCAAGGGTGAGAGGATGAGGATTCTCGACATGAGGATAAGGACGATGCAAAAGGAAAAGACAGTGTCAACTTCGAGGGACAAAAATACTGGCAGGAAATTGCCCAGGGGGAGCAGTGGGGGCTTCTCTGGTGAGGAGTAAATGAAACAAAGAGCTAAGAGACGTGTTTGCAGAATGGGGAGGAGTGGGTGAGGCCTGGGTGCGAGGGAGCAGAGCGCCGGCTTCTTCCCAGGGCTGATCTGGGTGCCCTCAGCGCCGACCTGCAGAACTGCAGCAGTGGAGGCTGAGAGAGGGTCGACCAGTTGGCCAGGACCACACAGTTAATGAGTTAAGCCCAATTGCTTGTAATTGCAGACTAGCTGTGATGCTCCACCTGAGCAGGCGGTGCTTTTGTTTCTGAGTCATGGGGGCTGGGGTCTTCCTGAGCCCTCAAGTTGCTTTTGGAGGTTAATGCATCATTGATGGGATGTGTAAGAATCTCCATGACGAGACCCACTAGGGCAGGACCAGAGGGAAGTGTCTCTCCAACATGGTGCCCGGAGCCTCTGTAGGATTCTCCTGATTATGCCAAGGTCCCCTGAAGCACCCACACCAGGCGTGAGAAGACGGGAAGAGCCATTTTTAACAAGTTTGTTTTTCTCTGGGTATTTAATTAGTATATTCATTCAACACTCAAATATTTAATGAGAACTTTTTCCTCTTCCATAACGTCAGAAATCTCTGACATTTGCTGAACGGACTTGGCATCTTTATTAAGGGTTTGTATTTGAGGCGTCCACAGTTTTGAGCAGTCTGTGTGGTGGTTTGTTCCAAAAAGATTGTGTGGGAGTGGGAAGTAGGGAAAACACAGGGCTATATTAGGGTCAGAAATAATAATCATCTACTTACCATGAGAAACAAATATCAGCAGATCAAGGGAAACAAATCTGAAAGCAGTGAAAACAACATCATTTTAAAGAGGGGAAAAAAAAAAGGGAATTTTGTTTGTTTTTCAGGGTTTGTTTGTTTTTTTTTTTTTTTAGGCTTGGCTGTCTATGCAGGCACTCAGATGCTCACAGCCTCCGTGCTTAAAAAAGGCTGATGCTCTCACAGACTTCAGAGGGCCTCACCACGTGCTCGTCTTCTCAGCTCTGTGCTTGCCCTCAGGGCAGGGCAGTTTTGGTCTCATCACCCCATTTATCAGATAAGGAAATCAGGGGACGGCTCCTGGGACGCTCAGCTCCGCACGCCCTGTCAGGGGTCCCCGTCCCACCTCCTCATGCAGCACAAAGGGGGTTTTCATCTCACTTTTGGGCCCCCCCCCCCCCCGCCCCGTGGCTCTCTGAGCCCTGGAGCAGCTGCCTTCCTTCAGGCATCTCTGGGACTCTCCCATGCCAACCGCCACCTGCCCTCACTCCCAGAGGTCCGTGCGTCTCTCACATGTGCTGTTTCCTCTCCCTGGGATGCCCTGACCAAGGTCGGGTTGAAAATACCGACAGGTTCTGTGCTCGCTGTAGAGACAGGCAGCACTCATGTCACCCTTTTGCTCCCCGCCGCCCCTGCGCATACAGAACCGGGCACCTTCCCCGGACGGGCTCTCCTTGGTCACAGCCTTTGGGGACTGCTCATCGGCGTCTGGCTTCCCCACTGGCCTCCGGGGTCATCAGCTTATTTTTTCATCCATTTGCCCATGTAACTCAGGCTTCATGAAGCCATATTTTATTTGTACTCATTAAAGGCAGAGCATGGGCATGAGTACTCCCACCAGGAACCTGGTTGGTCTTCTGGGTACAGGAGAGAGACGCGTCCGTGGGCTGACGGGGCCCCCAGTCCCACGGACCGTGCATCCAGCCTGGACGGGGGCGGGGCTGGTTGGAGAAGCTGCCCGGCTTGCCGGGCCTGGCACTGGGCTTTCACACTCAAGTGTGAAAAGCACGGATGCAGCAGAGCAGTGAGAACACAGGATGGATGGGAGGATGGACGGACGGATGGATGGATTGCATCCAGACCCTCCTGGTGCAGCCACATGACCACATCCACGGACGGATGTGTGAGGTCAGGAATGCATGACGGACCACACACTCCCTCTCACCTCCCTGGAGGGCAGGATGGTGTCTCGGACTTTCTTCATCTCTCCATCCTGGTTTCAGGCAGTGCGCTGCATACAGTGGGGCTTCATAAATGCTGAATGAGTGAGCGCTGGCATGTGCTTCTCACCAAGGCATCTGGGAAACGTGTCCGGGCTTTCTCTGCGGGCACCTCTGCTCCTGACCCAGAGGGCAGGGTCTCAGCTGGGAGCCTGAGGCTTGACTGCAGACTCCGAGGGGCCTGCCTCGTTTCCAGCTACGTGCGAAACAGGAGCGAGGGGTGGTGGGGTAGTTGCCCCGCTTGTCACGGGACAGCAGTGGCTGCCGGGGGCTTGGAGTCAGGATGCTCGGGCACCCGGCGATGCCAGAAATGAAATAAAAAAAGATAATTCAGAGCCTGGGCTCTGGGGTCTCAGGAGTAAATCCCCCAAGACGGAACAAGTTGTAATCAAAGGCACGGCGGGCCCTTATCTGTCCCCCATACGTGTCACCGCGGTGCTTGCAGTTGGCTTTAATTATTGATATTTCTTTTTAAGTTAAAGATGAATTTGAGACAGCTACGAACTTGGAAGGTTTATCTTCCAATTACAGGGAGACCTGTTAAAAATGATCACTGGAGGTGGCCTCGGGCTTTCCAGCCATTACCAGAGGTGGCTGAAGCCGTGGGGAAGAACTGGGGGCTGCGGCCTTCCCAAAAACTGCGGCGCTCTCCACCCTGTGCCCTGCCTGCCTGGAGGTGCCGGGCATTGCGTGTGTCCCTGAGTCCCCTTCCTCATCGCAGCCAGACGGCCCGAGCGTCTCCAAGCTTCTCCGTTAGATGGTCTTGGGTCTTTACACAGGATTCTGCTTCTCTTATGGGACAGATGGATGCACCTTGTGGTGACCCCAGCATTGGAATCAGGGACACACAGACCCCTGGGATAGGGAGCTCTGTCTCATCCCAGTGTCCGCCTCTCCCCGGGCTCCAAGGCTGGTGACAGGCTCTGGCAGAGCTCCCGGTGCCCATGGAGGCCTGGAAGGAGGCAGCCTCAGCCCAGGACATCCTGCAGAGCGAGCTCGGAGGGCGAATTCACCCCAGACCCTTAAGACCCCAGCCACCATACCCAGGCTTTCTCACCAGCCCAGCTAGGCTCGGCTGCAGCTGCAGTCCCACCTCATCCTCCCATCCTCCCAATCATCCAGCCCCCGTCTATCTACCATCCTCCATCATCCCATCATCCCAGCCATCCACCACCCATCTACCCATCCATCCGTCCATCCATCCACCCATCCTCCCAACCATCCATCCGTCCGTCCATCCATCCATCCATCCATCC
>RJWK010021098.1:18585-31064 GCA_004363435.1 Platanista minor | reverse complement strand
CTTTTTTTTTTTTTTGCATCTTTATTGGAGTATAATTGCTTTACAATGGTGTTAGTTTCCACTTTATAACAAAGTGAATCAATTATACATATACATATGTTCCCATATCTCCTCCCTCTTGCGTCTCCCACCCTCCCTATCCCACCCATCCAGGTGGTCGCAAAGCACCGAGCTGATCTCCCTGTACTATGCAGCTGCTTCCCACTACCTTTTTTTTTTTTAAGACACCAATTGTACTTGAACATTTGCTACTTTTTTTTTTAAATTAATTTATTTATTTTTGGCTGTGTTGGGTCTTCGTTTCTGTGCAAGGGCTTTCTCTAGTTGTGGCAAGCGGGGGCCACTCTTCATCGCAGTGCGCGGGCCTCTCACTATCACAGCTTCTCTTGTTGTGGAGCACAGGCTCCAGATGCGCAGGCTCAGTAGTTGTGGCTCATGGCATGTGGGATCTTCCCAGACCAGGGCTCGAACCCATGTCCCCTGCATTAGCAGGCAGATTCTCAACCACAGTGCCACCAGGGAAGCCCGAGACTACTTTTAATATGTCACAAGGGCCTGGACTGTTTTATCATGTGCATGTATGGTAGGAGTGAGGTAGAAGTTGCTTTATGTAGGCAATTTTAGTATACAGTAAGACAGTTTTAAAAAAATAGGTTTAACTGTGTTTTCTATCTTAGCTTTAAAAACTTGTGTTTGTTTTTCAGTAGCTACAAGGCCGAGGCTTTCCGTATCCTTTTTGTAGTAATCAGCACCCTGTAGGTATAACAGTAATAGTAGAACTGTTCTTCTCTTCCCCTTGGCTCCACTGATGCTCACTACCTGCAGTGTCATTGCGATCAAGTTGAGGGACACTCGGGGATACATTTACCTTTCAGAGGATCCTGAGCTGTATAATTTTACTCTTAACGTTTGAATCCTCTTACTTGGTGTAGGCAAAGGCTATCTCACTTCCCCAACTTAGCCGAGAAGAAGTAATAGTTTCTCCTTTTCCTAAAGTTTGATCAGTCTTTGAATATTCTTTGCTGAGGCTGATATTGTTGTCAGAGGCAGCTGACCAGGGTTCAAGTTTTGAAGGAATCACTTTTCTCAGTGGGGTTGGATAAATTAATTTTTCTAAGTCTCAATTTTTTTTTTTCTTAAAATAGAGCTAATAATACCTCTCAGAGAATAAATGTAAGGATTAAATAAAGTAATATGTGTGTGGTACATAGTAAACGGTAAGTGGCAGCTATTAGTTATTTTATAGTGTTTCAGTTGTATTTTAGGAATTTTTATAATAGGCAAAAAGGAAAAGTGGAATTATTATAAAATTTTCTTAAGCATCTAAACATGAATTTGTTTTCAATTATTTTAGCCAGCTTAAATCTTTATTCTTCTCAGTAATAACTGCTGTAAGTTATTTATTTATTTATTTTTGGGGGGGCAAAGCAGAGACTTTACTATTTATCAGGAATAAGGAACGAAGGGCTCAAGCTCTAATATTGATAGGAGATAATGTTGTGTAAACATAGGTCCTCACAGTGAATTAGAGCAACAAAATTACCATCACATCTAGAAATCATGAAGAAAGTATTCATTGTTCATAACAGGTGGTCTCTATCTAGGTCTATGATTTGAAACTAGACCAAGGGGACAGGGAGGAGACTAAGACAGACATGTGATAAAAGGACTAGGTGATCCTGGTAGTAGTTTTAAAAATTATTTTTTAATCATGTTTAGACTGTGTCCAAGAGGGAAATAAGCATTTGGTAACCCTTGTTTTATGAGATAAATGTATTTTGGGCAAGATTGAAAAATTACATTTTGTTAAAGGAGTGCTAGTTTCCTGTTAAGCTTATATTAAGAAATCAAAGTGATGTTTTCCCATGAAAAGAATTCTTAATAGACTGAGTTGAGAACTTTGGCTAATAAAGGATTAAGGTGGCTGTCAGGCTTGAACCACAGTACGTATTGTTGTTAGTGTAGTAAATGCTTTGCAGAACACTGGTCTCAGAGACTTCCCTTTCCCATACTTTGCCTCTCATATTTTCCGCAAGAGCAGAGAAATTCCTCTGACACTATAACCTGAAGTTTAAAAAATTTTGAAAATAAGCCTCATTCCTTCTGTTGAGATGCAGTTTTACATTTCATTATGGAAGAGCAGGCTGAACATGACTTAATTTTAAGCTGAGTATATATGACATAGGGCTATATGAAATTGGCTTTTTTTCTTTCTTTCTTTATTTTTTTTTTATTTGCTGTACGTGGGCCTCTCACTGCTGTGGCCTCTCCCGTTGCGGAGCGCAGGCTCAGCAGCCATGGCTTACGGGCCCAGTCGCTCCGCGGCATGTGGGATCCTCCCGGACCGGGGCATGAACCCGCGTCCCCTGCATCGGCAGGCGGACTCTCAACCACTGTGCCACCAGGGAAGCCCTTGGCTTTTTTTCTTAAATGTCAAATTCTATCAAATTTCATGTGGTTCATCTAATACAGATAATAGCTAATATAACAGCTAACATTTATTAAGTACTTATTGTGTGTTAAGCATTCTGCTAAATGCTTAATATGCATCTATTTTTAATTTTCACCGCAACCTTAAATTGGGTTTTTATTATTTAAAATTTACTTATTTTTTTGTTTTTAAAAAATTTTCAGCTGTTCAGAATCCATTTATCCTCCCAGAAAGAGGCCTCAGTGTTGTATGGGGTTTATCTCTTATCTGTTTTTGGTTCACATCCTTTGTGTCCCTTCCCCATTTCCCAAGGACACATCACAGCCTGTTTCAGTTAGTGTTTTATACTCTGGGCCACAGCGAGACAGCCCACACAGAGCTAACCCCAGGGCTTTTGCTTTCTCCTATTGGCATGACTGTGAGAGGATGTGAAATGGAGTTAATTGAAGCCATTTTGTCACCAAAAATGAGCAGAGAACAGAGCCTAGCCAAGAAATGGAGAAAAAGTCAGTCCTGATGATGATGTTTAAACCTGTGCTGAAGCAAGGGCTGTCTGCTGGACTTCTAGTGTTTTGCTTCAGCCAGGCTGAGTTGCATTTTCTTTTCTTTTTTTTTTTTTTTAAACAGAATCTACATTTTTTTTTTAAACTGTTCAAACTACTGTTTTATTTATTTATTTATTTTTGGCTGTGTTGGGTCTTTGTTTCTGTGCGAGGGCTTTCTCTAGTTGCGGCGAGCGGGGACCACTCTTCATCGCGGTGCGCGGGCCTCTCACTCTCGCAGCCTCTCTTCTTGCAGAGCACAGGCTCCAGACGCGCAGGCTCAGTAGTTGTGGCTCAAGGGCTTAGTTGCTCCGCAGCATGTGGGATCTTCCTGGACCAGGGCTCGAACCCGTGTCCCCTGCATTGGCAGGCAGATTCTCAACCACTGCGCCACCAGGGAAGCCCGAGTTGCATTTTCTTATTACTTAAAACTGAAAGAGCAGCATTATTCTTAATGGCCAGGTGGAAACAACTGAATCTTCATCTGAAGGGATAAACAAAATGTAGTATATCCTGGGCTTCCCTGGTGGCGCAGTGGTTGAGAGTCTGCCTGCCAGCACAGGGGACACAGGTTCGAGCCCTGGTCCGGGAAGATCCCACATGCCGCGGAGCAACTAGGCCTGTGAGCCACAATTACTGAGCCTGCGTGTCTGGAGCCTGTGCTCCCCAACAAGAGAGACCGCCATAGTGAGAGGCCCACGCACCTCGATGAAGAGTGGCCCCCGCTTGCCACAGCTGGAGAAAGCCCTCGCACAGAAACGAAGACCCAACACAGCCATAAATAAATAAATTTTTAAAAATGTAGTATATCCACACAATGGAATATTTTTTAGCAATAAAATGAAGTCCTCTTACTACAACATACGTTTACCTTGAAAACATTTTGCTAAATGAAAGAAGCCAGTAATAAACGACCACATGTTATATTATTCCATTGACATGAAATATACCTAGAAGAGGCAAATCCATAGAGATGGAAAGTAAAATAGTGATTGCCTAGGGCTGGGGGGAACGGGGAGTGATTGTTGATGGATATGAGTTTCTTTTTGGGGTAGTGAAAATATTCTAAAATTGATTGTGGTGGTGGTTGTAGAACTATGCGAATGTACCAAAAGTTGTTGTGTCGTATGTTTTAAATGGGTGAATTGCGTGATCTGTGAATTATATCTGACTAAAAGCAGTTATTAAAAAAAATTTTTAAACTGTAAGAATTCTAATTATTCTCTGTTTTACAGATGAGAAACTGAGGCCCAGATATATTAAGTAGCAGGCCCATTGTTGAGAGCTGGTAGGTTGTAGAGCTGGGATTCGGAACCACCTGTCTGTCTACCAAGACCAAGCTCAGAGCTGTGCTATTCTGCCTTTTTCAAAGATAAATAAGACTCATCCTTATGTAACTTTGGAGTTGGGAGTTACTTAGCAGTTAGTTAAACTAACCTTTCATTTTACTGATGAGAAAGTTAAACCTTAGATAATGCAGTGATTTATCAGGATTGCCAAGTTAATTAGTGGCAGCCAGGAATTTATGACCTACTCAAAGAGACAGGCAAGTAAACAACTAACAGTGATAGAAAGTGGAAGAGGTTGATGGCAAATAGAGGTATAGGCATTGTGCTGTGTAAAATAAGGGAAGGATCAGTTAATTCAGATGGCTACACAAGGGAGTTTTCGTAGAGGCCATGACATTCTGAAGGAATAGCTAGTAAACAGGCACGAGTGTTAGGGAGAGAATGAGATGTCCTAAGTGTCAGTGTACCTGTGGAGTGTATAGCAGGGTGCAGAAGGTGATTTGAGTGGAAAAATCATGGAGTGCCATCGAGGTAATGTGAGGGAATTCTGACTTTCGCTGTAAGCAGTGGGAACCACTGCAGACTTTTGAGGGGCTGAATAGCAGGATTACATGCTTGAGAAAGAGAATGGGCAGCTCTGTGAAGGATGGGTTGAGGTGGGGGCAGAGACTGAAGGGAGAGACACGGGCACATTATCACGGTGGTCCAGGTGCCAGAGGAGGGGTGGCTGCGGTAGGAATGGAAAGGTGGGGATGGACACGAAAGTATGTATGCACAGAGGAATCGTTAGCTGACTGGAAGCATGCTAGCCTGTGAGCTCCTGGTGGGCGGTGTGTCCAGCTTGCCAAGTATCCCTGGCACCTAACACAGTGCCTCATACATTTATTGAAAGCAGAAGGGGGAAGATTTTAATAACACTTTGG
Source organism: Platanista minor (assembly GCA_004363435.1). Lineage (NCBI taxonomy): Eukaryota > Metazoa > Chordata > Mammalia > Artiodactyla > Platanistidae > Platanista > Platanista minor. The sequence continues at coordinate 25,879 of RJWK010021098.1, read as the reverse complement.
ACATCTCATCCTCTGACTTCACAGATTTTGGTCTGTTAACACAGGAGGAGAAGCAGGGCTGGGCATGGGAAGAAGGGGGAAAAGGTGAGGAGTAAGGGGAGATGCAAAAAATTCAGATTTTGTGAGGTTGAGGTTTCTGTGAGACATTCATGTGGGGCTCTTGAGCTGCGGAAGTTGGGATCTGTGACTCAGATGAGAAGTAGAGGCTGCGATACATTTCGGAGTCAGAGCATCTGCAAAAGTCATCGTTGGGGGTATGAGAATGAAGAGGAGAGGACCCAGGAGAGACCTCTGAGGGTAAGGTACATTTCAAAGGGGCGGGGAGAGGAGCAGCAGTAGTGGTAGAGGCCAGAAGAGACCCCTGTTATTATTAGTTCATTGTCTGGGAGCCAAAGGAGGGGACAGTTTTAGATGAGTTTTAGATAAAGCAGGGGAGTAAGTGAAGTAAATGAAGACCAGTAAAAAAGGCTGTTGGACAACTTAGGTTAGTAATGGAGGTGCTCCCTGCTGAGAATTGGGAATTTTTAAAAAGTCTAAGGGAGGCTGCTAGTGAAGGGCAGATTAAAGGGATTAGATTAGTTAGGTGAGTATTTACTGACCTTTCATTGCATATTGGGCATCATGCCAAGTGCTGGACACATTCTTCCATGTAATGCTCATAGTGACTCTAAGAGGTAAGGTAAATGGAAAGATTATTGTAAAATGGGGAGGATTTTTAAAATAATAAAAAAATTATCACCTATCATATTACACAGGGCAAAACTGAGTCTGAGAAATTGCCCCTTAGTCCACAGCTTCTTTTGACAGGTGGCCTGCCAAACCTGCACTTTTTTCTGTTAGGTTTTTTAAAAATTGAAGTATAGTTGAGTTTTCACTGTTATTTTGATGGCAAGGTGTGGGTCACGTGTGAGATACTTGTTTTCCTTCCTGGTTGTATTATTACTGTGTAACAAATTGCCTTAAAGCATAGTAGCTTAATTACCGGATGTACACATTAAATATCTTACAGTTTTGTCAGTTATACTTAAAGCTGGAAAAAAAAACCCCACGAACCATGGTGCCTTAATAAAACGAACATTTATTGCCACGTAGTTGGCTGAGGGTTGGGCATTCAGAAGCAGTGTAGCCGGGCGGCTCTGGCTCAGGTTTCAGTCAGTCGAAGGCTGGGCTGGGGCTGGCTGCAGGAGCCTCTTCCACGCGGGCTTGCTTACGTGGCTGGCAGCAGGAGGCCTTGCTTCCTCGCCGTGTGCACCTCTCCTTGAGTGTCCTCACGACATGTCAGCTGGCTTCATCCAGAGTGAGGAGCCGAGAGAACAAGGAGGATGCTTCAGTGCTTTTCATGACCTACTCTGGCAAGTCTCACACCTGTCACTTCTGCCACAGTGTATTTGTTAGAAGTGAGGTACTTGAAACTGGAACACAGTTAAAAATAAATAGAATAAAATCTATCAGAAAAGAAAGTGAGTTACTGAGGGGAGTGTTAGGTTCTGCCCTTTGAAGAGAGTTGTATTAAATAATTTGTGATGAACATATTTTTAAAACTACCACACATGTCAGGTACACTGAAGAGGAAAGGCCCTGGCTGAGGAGTCAGAAGACTTGGTTTCCAGCCAGCTTGCTGCCGTGTCCACTGAGAACGTGGTTTATCTTTCCTGAATGTCCTCTCTAGGGAACCAGGGGTCATAAATAACACTGCAGTCTACTGCACAGTGTGTCTTAAAGGTGATAGCAAGTAGACAGCACCTGAGATGGGCTCTGTGCACTTCAGAGTGGTGTGAGCTTCGTGTCCCAGTCCTGCTGCTTAGTGACTGTGTGATCTTGAGCATGTTGTTTAACCCAGTGGTCCCCCACCTTTTTGGCACCAGGGACTGGTTTCATGGAAGACAGTTCTTCCGCGGAACCGTGTGTGGGGTGTGGGGGGGACGGTTTTGCGATGATTCAAGTGCATTACATTTATTGTGCACTTTCTGTTATTATTGCATTGTAATATGTAATGAAATAATTATACAACTCACCATAATGAAGAATCAGTGGGAGCCCTGAGCTTGTTTTCACTTGCTACTCACTGATAGGGCTTTGATATGAGTCTGAAAGCAGTTGATTTATTATGGTCTCTGTGTAGTCAAACCGCTCTGCTAATGATAATCTGTGTTTGCAGCCGCTCCCCAGCTCTAGCATCACCTCAGCTCCACCGGCATTAGATTCTCATAAGGAGCGAGCAACCTAGATCCCTCGCATACGCAGTTCACAGTAGAGTTCGTGCTCTGCCACCGCTGATCTGACAGGAGGCTGAGCTCAGGCAGTAATGCAAGCAATGGGGAGCGGCTGTAAATGCAGATGAAGCTTCGCTCCCTCGCCCGCCAGTCACCTCCAGCTGTGCAGCCTTGTGCCTAACAGGTCACGGACTGGTACCAGTCTGTAGCCCGGGGGTTGGGGACCCCTGGTTTAACCCATTGGTGCCTCAGTTTCCTCATTTGTGAAACAGGATTAATGAAAGTATCCCACAGGGTTACTGTGAGCATTAATTGAGAATTCATGTGACATATTTAGCATGATGCCTGCACATATTAAGCCAGGTGTTAACTTAATAAATAGTGATTTTAAGACTCTTCTCTTTCTGCTTGTGTCCATTCTGTTATCTCTTTCTTGGCCTTTACCCAGTACTTGGCCCTAGGACTTTCACATGGATATTTATGAAGAATCCCTGATTATATAGGGTATTAAAGTATGATTATAGTTTAATGCTGCTATTATTACTCCCTGTTTCACATGTTAGGTCATGTGTTTTTGGCAAGCTCAAGTATATTTCTTTAAATAAAACTCTTGAAAAATAGATCACCTGATAGTAAGCAGCTAGTTTGGTTAGAAAATATTTCAAACTATTCTGTACCACATAGTGTGACTTACTAATTAAGTTTACCAAGTGATTATAGTCTCATTAATATATGTCATTTGTATGGACCAATTTGAAATTGTTTTGGTTTTCTAAACTTTCTTTTTCAAGGGAAATTTCCAGTTGTGATGTAATTCTATCTTTAGTGAATAATTGAGACTTTTTTTTTTTTTTTTTTTGCAGTACGCGGGCCTCTCACTGTCGTGGCCTCTCCCTTTGCGGAGCACAGGCTCTGGACGCGCAGGCTCAGCGGCCATGGCTCGCAGGCCCAGCCGCTCTGCGGCATGTGGGATCTTCCCGGACCGGGGCACGAACCCATGTCCCTTGCATCGGCAGGTGGACTCTCAACCACTGCGCCACCAGGGAAGCCCAATAATTGAGACTTTTGAGATATCTTTGTTAGTGGTGGGTTAGGATTAATTGTGCAAATCATCACATATGACTTTTTTTAATAGTGGTTCATAAACTTTTGCAGATGACATACATATAACCTCTTCTTGAAACCTGAGATTTTGTTATGGTAAAATATATATATCATAAACCATTGTAACCATTTTTAATTTTACATACAGTTCAGTGGCATTGAGTACATTCACATTGTTGTGCAATCATCACCACCATCCATCTCCAGAACTTTTTCATTATCCCAGATTGAAACATTGTACTCATTAGAAACTAGAATTTTCATTTTTTTTACTAGGTGCTATTATGAAAACCATTTTTGATTTTTTTCATTTTTAAAATGACTGAGAGGGGCTTACCTGGTGGTCCAGTGGTTAAGAATCCGCCTTCCAGTGCAGAGGACGCGGGTTCAATCCCTGGTCGAGGAACTAGGATCCCACATCCTGCAGAACAACTAAGCCTGTGCTGCAAGGAAGATCCCACGTGCTCTGAGTGTGCAACACAGCCAAAAGTAAATAAATAAATATTTTTTAAGAAACCCAAAACCCAAAATCTGACTTTAAAAAATAAATAAATAAATAAGATAAAATGACTGAGACAAGATTTATGCCACTGCTGTTTGCTATAGTAGAAAAATGCAAATGGACACTACCTATGTATGGTATTGTTAAAGTAATGACATTATATTTGTAGTAAAATGTCTTTGTGAAGGTCTTAGATAGCTTATTTTATATAAGAGTTAACAAAAAGTTTCAGTAGCAGCAAAATATTATGGTTATCTCTTTGGGTAAATAATTTAATACATAACAGTTTTGTTTTATGTTCTCTTCAGAAAAATTTATATCACGTTTGCTCTAGAGCCAGTTTTCTTGTCATGTGTAAGAAATATGGTTGAGTTGAAAAGCTCAAGGTCTTTCTGCCAAATTCAGGAACAAGACAAGGCTCCCCACTCTCACCACTTCTTTCTTTTCTTTTTCTTCTTTTCTTTCTTTCTTTCTTTCTTTCTTTCTTTCTTTCTCTCTCTCTCTCTCTCTCTTTCTTTCTTTCTTTCCTCTTTCTTTCTCTCTCTCTCTCTTTCCTTTTTTCTTTTCTTTCTTTCTTTCTTTCTTGGCTGGGTTGGGCCTTCGTTGCTGTGCACGGGCTTTCTCTAGTTGTGATGAGTGGGGGCTACTCTTCGTTGTGGTGTGGCGGGCTTCTCATTGCGGTGGCTTCTCTTGTTGCAGAGCGCAGGCTCTAGGGTGCTGCAGGCTTCAGTAGTTGTGGCTCACAGGCTCTAGAGCGCAGGCTCAATAGTTGTGGCTCATGGGCTTAGTTGCTCCGCAGCATGTGGGATCTTCCTGGACCAGGGCTCGAACCCATGTCTCCTGCCTTGGCAGGTGGATTCTTAAACACTGCACCACCAGGGAAGTCCCTGTCACTACTTCTATTTAATGTCGTATTGGAAGTCCTAGCGACAGCAGTCAGACAAGAAAAAGAAACAAAAGGTATTCAAATTGGAAGGGAAGGGGTCAAACTCACTATTTGCAAGTGACAGTTATTCTATATAGAGAGCCCTAAAGTCTCCACACAAAAATTAGAATAAATGAATTCAGCAAGATAGCAGGATATAAGATCAATGTACAGAAATCTGCTGTATTTCTGTACACTAACAATGAAACACCAGAAAGAGAAAGTTAAAAAAAAAAAAAAAAACTTGTTTAAAATCATGCCAGAAAGAAAAAAAAAACCCCCAAAACCTAGGAATAAACTTAACCAAGGAGGTGAAAGACCTATATGTTGAAAGCTATAAATCATTGATAAAGGAGATTGAAGATGATTCAAAGAAATGGAAAGATATGCCATGTTCTTGGATTGGAGGAATTAATATTGTTAAAAATGGCCATATCACCCAAAGCAATCTACAGATTTAACGCAGTCCCTATCAGATTAACCATAACATTTTTTACAGAATGAGAAAAATCCTAAAATTTATACGGAACCACAAAAGACCCAGAATTGCCAAAGGAATTCTGAGGGAAAAGATCAAAGCTGGAGGCATAATCCTTCCAGACTTCAGACTACACTCCAAAGCTACAGTAATCAAAACAATGTGGTATTGGCACAAAAACAGACAATGTAGATCAATGGAACAGAATAGAGAGCCCAGAAATAAACCCACCCTCTCTGCTGTGGTCAGTTAATCTTGGACAGAGGAGGCAAGAATATACAATGGAGAAAAGACAGTCTCTTTGACCAGTGGTGTTGGGAAAGCTGGACAGCTACATGTAAATCAGTGAAATTAGAACACTCCCTCACTCCATACACAAAAATAAACGCAAAATGGTTTAAGGGCTTAAGTATAGGACATGACAGCATAAAACTCTTAGAAGAGAATATAGGCAAAGCATTCTCTGACATAAATCATAGCAATGTTTTCTTAGGTCAGTCTCCCAAGCAAAAGTAATAAAAGCAATAATATATGGGACCTTATCAAACTTAAAAACAGCAAAGGAAACCATCAACAAAACAAAAAGATAACCTACAGAAAGGGGGAAAATATTTGCAACTGGTGTGAGCAAAATATACAGACAGCTCATACAACTCAATATCCAAATAAATAAAAAAATAAATAGACAAAAGACTTAAATAGACATTTCTCCCAAGAAGACATACAGATGGCCAGTAGGCACATGAAAGGATGCTCAACATCGCTAATTATTAGAGAAATGAAACTCAAAACCACAATGAGTTATCACCTCACACTAGTGAGAGTGGCTATCATCAAAAAGTCTACAAATAATAAATGCTGGAGAGGGTGTGGAGGAAAGAGAACCCTCCTATGCTGTTTGTGGAAATGTAAATTGGTGTAGCCGCTAAGGAAAACAGTATGGAGATTCCTTAAAAAAATAAAAACAGAGCTACCACATGATCCAGCAGTCCCTCTCCTGGGTATATATCTGGAAAAGATGAAAACTATTAATTCAAAAAGATACATGCGCTCTAGTGTTTATAGCAGCACTACATATTTACAGTAGCCGAGACTTGGAGGGCTCTGCGCCCCTAACCCCTGTGTTGTTCAAGGGTTAACTGTGGCTCATACTTCACTTTTTATTGTGGTAAAAAAGCACAGCATAAAAAATTTATTATCTTAACCTTTTTATGTGTACAGTCTAGTAGTGTTAATAACTATAGCACGTGTAATACAACTCTAGAACTTTTTTTTTCATCTTAGAAAACTGAAATTCTCTACTCATTAAACAGCAGCTCCTCCTCACCCTACCCTTACCAATCACCATTGACTTTCTGTTTCTAAGAGTTTGACAGCTTTATCTACTTTATATAAATGGGATCATGCAGTATTTGTCTTTTTGTGACTGGCTTATTTCACTTAGCATAATGTCCTCAAGGTTCATCCATGTTGTAGCATGTGACAAGATTTCTTTTCCTTCTTTATTAAGTTTGAATAATATTCCATTGTATTTACATATATTTATTTTAAATCTACTCTATTCCATACCTAAGTAACTGAAAATTTTAGGTTAATTTTATAGTCCTGGGGTGGTGTGTAATACTTTCTTTCTCCTTGTAGACTTCACTTTTTAGTAAGTCCTTGATTTTTTTTTTAATTAATTAATTTTATTTATTTATTTTTGGCTGCGTTGGGTCTTTGTTACTGTGCATGGACTTTCTCTAGTTGGGGCAAGCAGGGGCTACTATTCGTTGCAGTGTGTGGGCTTCTCTTGCAGTGGCTTCTCTTGTTGTGGAGCATGGGCTCTAGGTGCACGGGCTTCAGTAGTTGTGGCGTATGGGCTTAGTTGCTCCAAGGCATGTGGGATCTTCCTGGACCGGGGCCCGAACCCGTGTCCCCTGCATTGGCAGGCAGACTCTTTTTTTTTTTTTTTTTGCGGTACGCAGGCCTCTCACTGTTGTGGCCTCTCCCGTTGCGGAGCACAGGCTCCGGACGCGCAGGCTCAGCGGCCATGGCTCACGGGCCCAACCGCTCTGCGGCACGTGGGATCT
>RJWK010021098.1:0-18485 GCA_004363435.1 Platanista minor | reverse complement strand
GATTCTTAACCACTGCGCCACCAGGGAAGCCTCTAAATCCTTGATTTTTAGGAACCAGAAAATTTGTGTCCACCAATGTGTGGTGCCATTTAAATCCTACAGTCGACTAAGTGCCATAAAAAATAAGGAGCAACAAAGACTTAAAGCTGCTTGATTGGTATAATCACTATGGAGAACAGTATGGAGGTTCCTTAACTAAAAATAGAACTGCCATATGATCCAGCAGTCCCACTCCAGGGAATATATCCAGAGAAAACCATAATCTGAAAGGATACATGCACCCTGATGTTCATTGCAGCACTGTCTACAATAGCCAAGACATGGAAACAACCTAAATGTCCATCAACAAAGGAATGGATAAAGAAAGTGTAGTATATATATAGAGTGGAGTATTAGTCATAAAAAGAATGAAATAATGCCATTTGCAGCAACATGGATGGACCTAGAGATTATCATACTGAGTGAAGAAAGTCAGAGAAAGATAGATAGCATATGAAATTGCTTATATGTGGAATCTAAAAAAAGGGTACAAATGAACTTATATACAAACAGAAATAGACTCACAGATGTAGAAAACAAACTTAAAGGGGAAAAGAGGAGGGAGGAATAAATTGGCAGATTGGGATTGACATATACACACTACTATATATATAATAGATAACTAATAAGGACCTACTGTATAGCACAGGGAACGCTACTCAATACTCTGTAATGACCTTTATTGGAAAAGAATCTAAAAAAGTGGATACACACACACACACACACACACACACACACGACACATATGAATGATTCACTTTGCTGTACAGCAGAAACTAATACAGCATTGTAAATAAACCATACTCCAATAAAATTTTTTTTAAAAAGACGTAAAGCTTCTTGAATACCAGTAATTAGGAAGTGGAATCTGGTTTTTGTGTTGTTTTTGTCAATACCAGAAAGACTTAGAGTTCACTGACCTTTCACGCAACAATTATTTGAGTGATTTCTGTATTCTAGGCATAAGGCAGAGGTGACAAGGAGGAGCTGTTTTCCACTTGAAAGAGAATCGTTTAATAATCAGAGTGATATTGAGAATTCTTCACTTTACAGGACAATGAGAATACTGTAGTTGAGGATATTAAAGTTACAGTTGAGAGTGGTTTAAAGCTAATAAGGAGGTTGAAATAGTTATTGATGAAATACTCATTTCCAGAATGTTGTAAAATTTTTAGAACCCTGGTAGAAGCATTCAAGATGATGATTTTTCTGTATGAGTTTTCCTAGGAAGAAGGTTTTTTCAGCTTTTAATATAGTAAATACTTGTACGGAAAGACTTACATGGTACTTCCCATGTGGTAGGTGGCACGCGGTAAACATTTTACACTTTCCTTTTGATGAAAGGGAGAAGTTAAGTTTCATTTTTATGTTTCAGTCAGCGGAGAAAGGGAAGTATGTAACGTATTGTAAACCACCTCTGTCCAACAAAACTTTGTGTGGTGGGTGATGGTGGAGATGTTCTTTATTGTCCAATATGGTAGCCACAAGCAATCTCTTGAGCACTTGAAGTGTGACTAGTTCGACTGAGGAACTGAAGTTTTAATTTTGTTTAATATTAGTTAATTAAAATGTCAATAGTCACATGCAGCTAGTGGCTGTGTTATTGGCCAGAGCAGATAGAGGACTTAGGCCCATGTGGTCACAGGCCATTTCTGTTTCGGACAACTGTTTCTTACCCAACTTTGTGTTCCAAACACATTAGTTTCTTCATGCATAAAATAAATATGTATGAATGGATGTGAGAAAAGTTTTCATCCTTCAAAAGATAGGTTGTTTCAGATATTTTCTACCTTATTTCCATTATAACTTCTAATTGTTAAACAATAGAATGTCTTTTCCTTATATATAGTATTTTCTCATTTGTTGCAATATACTTGGTTATATTATTCATTTCTTTAGTCTGGTCTTGTGCATTTCTTTAAAATGTGAGAATGAGTTTAGAATATTTCATTAGCAAACTCAAAAGCTACATTTTAGTTTTTAACTTTGAAACTGTGGGAGAGAAATTAGGACTGACAATTGAGATTCATCATAATGGACTCTTTTTTTAACACTTGACATCAATATAAGTGTTGTCATTGTTCTTTGTTCCATTTACACAATTACTTAAAATCCCCTTTTCCTTCCTTCAGTGTTTTAAATCAGAAACTAGATAAGCAAGTTGTTTTTATTTCTTCCAAAGCGTGAATTTGGGTGCAACAGAATGTGTTTAGGTCCCAAGACTGCTTAATCGTTCATTACCTAGAGGCCATCATACAATTGGGGCTTAGCAAAAAGACTTGCAAATAAAGTTAATTGTAGTGCTGTAGAAATAAGGAATAATGGAATGGTTGTACTGTTGAACCTTTAAGAGGGTGTAAGCAGGAGTCTGCAAACTGTAGCAGGCTGGCCAAATACAGCCCTGACACCTGTGTTTGCATGGCCTGTCATGTAAGATGGTTTTTATATTTTTAAATGATTGAAAAAAATTCAAAAGAAAATTTTGTGACATATGGAAATTATATGAAATTCACATTTCAGTGTCCACAGGTAAAGTTTTATTGAAGCAGTCACATTCATTTGTTTACATATTATCTATGTGCTTTTGTGCTACAACAGAGACCATTTGCTTACAAAGTCTGAAATATTTATCTGGCTCTTGGCAGAAAAAGTTAGCCAACCTCTGGTGAGAATGTTACTGAAAGATGGAAGAAATATGACATTGTAAGCTAAGGAGTACAGTTTTTTGAAAAGTAGGAAACTCATAACCAGTGCTTAAGGGCTAAAATGGAAATACACTCATTATGGTGAGTCAATAAATGTGTATGAAATGAGAGATAAATACGGGTTTTTCCTTCAGAGAGCCTAAGTTCTGGTAGTGAACTTGACAGCTGAAGGCAAATTTCTGCAGATTTTCTGGACTCTGGTACTGCTAAAATATTGTTATCCTAATAATAACAAATGTTATGCATGTTTGCTATTTTGCAATAGCTCCTTGGAGGCATATCTGGCGTCCAAGGCCTCCTCACAGGCTTCTACCCACCTACTGTCAGCGTCACTCTTACTTTTTCCTACAGTCTTTTGTTTATGAACTTGTGAACACATCCTGCCCTTGAGACTCCCTGAGAGTAAGTTTGAGCTTAGAGAAATTATTTTTCAGCTCCTTAGCAAAGGCCGACTGGTTACACTTTTTTTTTTTTTTAATGTCATTTGTATTTGGGCCCCAGCCTGGCAGTTTGTTCCCTTGCTTCTTTTTGGCTCTGTCTACACTTTCCCCATGCTCGACTTTTCTGTATTTCATCTCATTATTCCTCCTTTCCCCTTTGTTTACTTGAAGCTTACCTGCTTTTCCCCATCCTGATCAGATCCATAGTTAGGGTTTGTGGGAACTGTGTGGGAGGAGAATGATATTCCCCTGCGAGAGGAGGCAGGAAGGCAGGAAGGCGGGAGGGAACAAGATGGGTTCCACAGATAATTTGGTATGTCTAGGATTTAAAGTCTTTCTGGGAAAGTGTTGGGAGATGCAGCCAGGGAGGGAGGGAGAATTTATTATGGAATGACCCTCTCTTACACCAGTAGGTTTTCAAATCTTAGTGTGAAATTCATCCAGGCTACCACTTCCCTGACCCCACCCCCAGAGATCCTGAGTCTCAATTGCATGGAATCCAGGGTAGGTGATGACAGGTGGGATACAAGCATGGCTGGGGTGAGAGCAGGTTGTGGAAGGTCTTGAGATCTTGTTTGAGCTTCGACTTTTGTTAGTAAGGTAGCTAATATTTTGAGATTCTTCATCAGGAAAGTGACCCTGGGAAAGCAGTTTCTAAAAGAATTATTCAGAATGCATCGGAATGAGGAGGAATTTGAGGCAGTGAGGTAAGCTAGGGGGCTGTTATAGCAATTAATATGCATTCCTTCTCATTCCAGAAATGATTTGAATTGGTGAGACTTAAGACTTAAGGCAACAGCAGCAGAAAAAGAAAGAATTTGAAAGAGAATTTGAAATTGGAAACAAATCTGATACATGGGATAAAGCAGATGAAAATTGAGGGAATATAAAATAAGTTGTCTTTTTTTTTTTTTTTTTTTTTGGCTGTGTTGGGTCTTCGTTGCTGCACGCGGGCTTTCTCTAGTTGCTGTGAGTGGGGGCTACTCTCTATTGCGGTGTGCGGGCCCCTCATTGTGGTGACTTCCCTCATTGTGGAGCACGGGCTCTAGGCGTGCAGGCTTCAGTAGTTGCGGCATGCGGGTTCAGTAGTTGTGGCTCATGGGCTATAGAGCACAGGCTCAGTAGTTGTGGCGCACGAGCTTAGTTGCTCCGCAGCATGTGGGATCTTCCGGGGCCAGGGATCGAACCCGTGTCCCCTGCATTGGCAGGTGGATTCTCAACCACTGCGCTACTGGGGAAGCCCAAAATAAGTTGTCTTAAATTTTGGAGAATACAGAGTGATATTACCTGATGTTTTGATGAACGAAATTAAGATTAGCTTTACTTCAGGAAAGGAGTAAGTTTCACAGAAGACTTTGCTTTCCTTTTGCAGTTACCTCTTAAAATCTTATTGGTTACAGTTTTACTGTCTTGCTTAATGGTTTTATTATTCTACTTTTATTATATATTACTGCAGACCCTTTTGCAATGACATGAGAGAAAAAATGATACATGTTTTCTTTAGTTGGCATATTTCAAAAATGAAGATATTGAAAAGGAACCCTTACTCCTAGTACTGTTTTGATTTCTGTATGTATTTCCATTTGCATTCTTTTTTTGTTTAGGATTTTTGCCAACTTTATTGAGGTATAATGGACATACAATAAATGGCACACATTTGATAGGTTTTAAATTTTATTTATTTATTTATTTATTTTATTTTGACTGTGCCAGGTCTTAGTTGCAGCACATGGGATCTTCATTGTGGCATGCAGGATCTTTTTAGTTGCAGTATGGGTACTTCCTAGTCACGGCATGCTGACTCTGAGTTGTGGCATGCTGACTCTGAGTTGTGGCATGCATGTGGAATCTACTTCCCCGACCAGGGATTGAACCCCGGCCCCCTGCTTTGGGAGTGCAGAGCCTTACCCGCTGGACCACCAGGGAAGTCCCCGTTTGATAGGTTTTTTGATGTATGTATACACCTGTGAAACCATCATTACAGTCTTAATTATAAATATATCCATAACCCACAGAAGTTTCTTTCTGCCAAGTTGTAATCCTTCCCTTCCGTCCCTGTTGATCTTCTATCACGTAGATTAGTTTGCATTTTCTAAATTTATATAAATGGAGCCATATAGCATGTATCCTGCTGTGTCTGGTTTCTTTCAGTCAGCATACCTATTTTGAGATTTGTCCATCTTGTTGAGTGTATCCGTATTTCATTCCTTTTTATTGCTGAGTAGGATCCCATTGTATGGATATACCACAGTTTGTTTATATTTATTTGTTGATGGAATTTATTTTCAGTTTTTGCTTTTATAAAGAACCTGTGGTGAACATTTGTGTATAGGTCTTTCTGTGGGCATATGCTTTCATTTCTCTTGGGTAAATGTGTGATGACTGGATCATATAATAGGTGTATCTTTAGGTTTTTAAGAAAGTGCCAAATATTTCCCCAAGAGCCTTTACCATTTTTTCCCACCAGCTTATTTAAGACATCCAGTTCCTCCATATCCCTGCCAATACTTGGCATGGCCAGTCTCTTTTAATATTTTGGCATTCTAATAGGTATGTGGTGATATCTCATGGTGTTAATTTTCATTTTCTGGTGACTAATGCTGTTGAGCATCTTTTCATGTTCTTATTTGTCATCCCTAGATTGTCTTCGCTGAAGTGTCTGTCTTTTGGGAGTGGGGGGTGCAATGTGCAGCTTGCAGGGTCTTAGTTCCCCCACCAGGGATTGAACCTGGGCCCTCATCAGTGAGGTAGCAGAGTCCTAATCACTGGACCGCCAGGGAATTCCCTGTTTGGTGAAGTGTCTGTTTAAATCTTTTAAGAATTAAAATAAATATTGGGTTGTTTGCTTATTACTGAGCTTTGAGACTTCTTTTATATATTCTGGGTACAAGTCCTTAATCAGTTATGTGATTTACAAATATTTTCTCCCATTCTGTGGCTTGTCTTTTCATTTTCTGACTTTTTTTTTAATGTACTTTTTTTTTTTTTAATTTATTTTTGGCTGCGTTGGGTCTTCGTTGCTGTGTACGGGCTTTCTCTAGTTGTGGCGAGTGTGGGCTACTTTTCATTGCGGTGTTCAGGCTTCTCCTTGCAGTGGCTTCTCTTGTTGCGGAGCACGGGCTCTAGGTGCACGGGCTTCAGGAGTTGTGGCTTGCGGGATCTAGAGCGCAGGCTCAGTATTTGTGGTGCATGGGCTTAGTTGCTTTGCAGCATGTGAGATTTTCCTGGACTAGGGATCGAACCTGTGTCCCCTGCATTGGCAGGCAGATTCTTAACCACTGCGCCACCAGGGAAGTCCCCATTTTCTGACATTTCTTGAAGAACAGAAGTTCTTAATTTTGACCAAGTCCAGTTTACCAAAATTTCCCTTTTATATACATGCTATTTCACAAAGATAGCCTTATGTTTTTTTCTAGATGTTTTATAGTTTTTACTTTTTCCATTTTGAACTAATTTTTGTGCATCAAATACATAAATTAACTGTGGATCAAAGTTTTTTTTTTTTTTTTTTTTCTTTTTTTTTAACAAATGACTATCCAGTTTTTCCAGCACTTTTTGTAGAAAAGATTATTCTTTCTCCACTGAATTGCTTTTGCACCTTTGTCGAAAATTAGTTGAACATATATGTGGACTGTTTCTATTTCTAGTTTTGGACTCTATTGATTTGTTTGTCTTGTTGTCACACTGTCTTGATTACTGTAGATTTAATAATGACTTGAAGTCAGGTGGTATAAGTCCTCAAAATTAGTTGTTTTTCTAAGTTCTTTTGGTTATTCTAAGTTCTTTGTATTTTTATATGAATTGTAGGATCAGCTTGTCAGTTTCTACCAAAAAATGCCTATTTTGATTGGGATTGCATTGAATCTATAAATAAATTTGTGATAACTGACATCTTAACAATATTGAGTGTTTGCTCCATGAGCCTGATAATTCTGTGTTCATTTAGGTTGTCTTTAATTTCTTTCAGCAACATTTTATAGTTTTCAGTGTGTAGGTCTTGCACATCTTTTGTCAGATTTATCCCTAAGAATGTAATATTTTTGGTGCTATTACTAGTGGTATATATTTTTAAATTTCAAAATTTTACTTTATTATAGTTAGCACTTACATAAATCATGTTTATGATTATGGATTCTGGAATTAGACTTGGATTTAAAATGTAGCTTTGCCACTTTTTTTAAAGATTCACTTATTATTTATTTTATTTATTTTTGGTTGCATTGGGTCTTAGTTGCGGCACGTGGAATCTTCGTTGAGGCATGAGGGCTCTTTGTTGTGGCGCACAGGCTTCTCTCTAGTTGTGGCCCGTGGGTTTTCTCTTCTCTAGTTATGATGCACAGGCTCCAGGGACTGTGGGCTCTGTAGTTTGCAGCACCCAGGATCTCTAGTTGAGGTGCATGAGCTCAGTAGTTGTGGCACGTGGGCTTAGTTGCCCCGCGGAACATTGGATCTTAGTTCCCTGACCAGGGATCGAATCTGTGTTCCCTGCATCATAAGGCAGATTCTTTACCACTGGACTACCAGGGAAGTCCCTGCCACTTTTTTTTTAACTAACTGTATTTTTTTTAATTTATTTCATTTTATTTATTTATTTATTTAATTTATTTATTTTAGCCGTGCTGGGTCTTTGTTGTGGCATGCGGGCTTCTCTAATGTGGTGCGCCAGGCTCTCTAGTTGCGGTGCTTGGGCTCTACAGCATGTAGGCTCAGTAGCTGAGGCGCTCAGGTTTAGTTGTGGTATGTGGGATCTCAGTTCCCTGGCCAGAGATTGAACCAGGGCCCCCTGCATTGGAAGCGTGAAGTCTTAACTGTTGGACCACCAGGGAAGTCCCTGCCACTTCTTGTGTGACATGAATTAAGCAAAAGTCATCCAGTCTCTCTGAACTTGTTTTCATCAGTAAAATGGAGAATGCTTATAGATGGGGTTTCTTAACCTTGACAGTGTAGATTCCAGTTCACAGTGGCTCAGACTGACAAATGAAAAATGTCTTCAGACACTGCCAGATGTCCCTGGGTGGGGGTGAGACGGACAGGATATAAAAATCACCCCTGATTGAGAACCATTGGTTGTTCTAACTTCATGAGATTACTGTGAGGGTTAACTTGATATGTATGGAGAGAGTTGAGTACTTATCCGTGGCAGGCGGTGATTGAGTGATATGATATCACACATTCTTCAAGTTATTTTGGCAACTTAAGGTATTTTGTTTACTCTAAATAAGCTCAGAATAGACAGCCTCATTTAATTATGTCTTAGAGTCCAGGGAACATTTTTAAGAAAAAATATTTATTTATTTATTTATGGGCTGCGTTGGGTCTTAGTTGCGGCATGCAGGATCTTCTGTTGCGGAACGAAGCTTCTCTCTAGTTGTGGTTGGTGCACAGGCTCCAGAGCATGCGGGCTCACTAGTTGCAGTGGGTGTGTGGGCTCCAGAGTGGGTGGGCTCATTAGTTGTGGTGCATGGGCTCTCTGGCTGTGCCACGTGGGCTCATTTGCCCCGTGTATGGGATCTTAGTTCCCCAACCAGGGGTCCAACTGGCGTCCTCTGCATTGCAAGATGGATTCTTAACCGTTGGACTACCAGGGAAGTCCCCAGGGAACATTTGATAAAGAAATAATTTGGTGTGGGTGTTTTATACTAGTTTGAGAAGGTATATCTAATTACATGTCTGCATGGCAGTCAGAAAGAAATGAAGAAATGGAGGATCATTAAGAAATTAAACTGTTATCTACTTTCTCTTGTGTCACATCTTCCTGGTGTGGTTTTATTATATTATGTCAAAGGTTGTGGATCTCCAGAATATCAGTTATAAAAATCAAGTGTGTTTCAAAATGCCGTTAGCTTCACCTTGCCTGATGGGCATGTGTTGTTTCTTTGCTGTTCATCATTCATTTCATCATCTTTTGAAAAGAGCACCTAATTTCATTTTGCAAAATCATACAGTATTGAGAGTGTTAGTGGAAGTGCAGCAGAGGGGATCTTGCCTTAGCCAAGAGATAGGCACTGGATGTAATCTAAACCTGGAGTTTCCTCCCTGGAATTTGCATCCTGCGCCCAGTGACTGGAGACCCTGAGAGGTCCCCTGTAACTTTCTAACAGCTCTCCTTCCCCTTTTTTCTGAATGGAGTTGGCTATAACAAATTGATGTTTACCCCTTCTCTCAAATAGCATAGATAAAATCTGCAAAGGGCCCAGAATTGCTTTGAAAACTGATATATAAGTATATACTTTTCATACATATTATCTGATTTTTTTTTTCTTTTTTTGCGATACACGGGCCTCTCACTGTTGTGGCCTCTCCCCTTGTGGAGCCTGCGCTCCAGACGCACAGTCCCAGCAGCCATGGCTCATGGGCTCAGCCGCTCCGCGGCCTGTGGGATCTTCCCAGACCGGGGCACGAACACGTGTCCCCTGCATCGGCAGGCGGACTCTCAACCACTGCGCCACCAGGGAAGCCCATCTTATCTGATTTTAACATCATATTTCTTTTTTTTTCAATTCTTTGATTTTCCTACCAGTGGAGGGCTGTTTTGTGAGAATAAATCTGATCTACAGAAAAAAATGTCATCTGAGAATGTCCAACCTTTTTGTTTTTGTTTTTTTTTTGCGGTATGTGAGCCTCTCACTGTTGCGGCCTCTTCCGTTGCGGAGCACAGGCTCCGGATGCACAGGCTCAGCGGCCATGGCTCACAGGCCCAGCCAGTCCGCGGCATGAACCTGTGTCCCCTGCATCGGCAGGCGGACTCTTAACCACTGCGCCACCAGGGAAGCCCTGTCCAACCTTTTTGAGTAAATTTTCTTAGGTCTGTGTTTGGTGCTCTAGACTTCTATGACTGACACAGTGAAGTAATTTTAACACTAGTAAGCCAGAGAGTAGGAAATGTTTTACATTCAACAAAGCCTCTTACTTCCCATTTTTAAAAGACTGTTATTCCTTTGTAGGTTGGAATAGTTTTAGTATGTTTAATTGTAGGGATGAGCATCTCTGTCTCAGATTGAATACCAGGCAGGGGTGGTAGAAGTCCATGGTTCATCCTATGGAGGGAATGATGAAAACTGACATTTGTTGTCAAGGTGACTGGGTAGTTTTTCCTGTCTCTTGTCTTGGATGCAGATAGCCTTTCTGGATATTTAGAAGGAGATTGATTAGGACCTGGCTAATCTTGTGATTGCCTGATGAGTTTTAGGCCAAGAGATAGTTTGAGGAATTGCAGTCTTGGAAAGTAGATGAGGTTAGGTAGAAGTTGGTAAGCTTGTTAATTAAAATAGAAAGATGGCCAGTGCCAGCTTCCAGGGCATCCCTTTCAATGGCAGTTTAACATTTCTTGGGAAATTAAAGCAGAAGGCATTTGTTAGGCTTCGTTTACTATTTAACTTTACTTAGATTAGAAGTAAATTACTGTGCTTAAAGGATCTTGTTTTAAAAGATAGACTTGAAGCTTCCGTTTTAGGAAGGAGTTCCATCATTGGTAGGAAACTGGTATTTAAAGTGTTAGTATTTAGTCTATTAAGATTATATAGTACAGTTTTAACTTTGTTCTTTTAGACATAACTCTTTGTACTGTTCACAGTGTGAATGTTTATTCAATATTTTATAACACCTCCCAGAAAGTTTTAACTAACATCAAGGTGTTTTGTTTGTTTGATTTCTTTTATGGTTGGGAAATTAGTATTGAAAATATAACATGAGTTCTGAAAATATCTGTTATGCCCTTTTAAAGGAGGGCAGTGGTTGTGCTTTGCTTGTTTGCGGATCACAGTATCTGGAATTGCAAAGAAGATCAACAGGTGATCTCAGTAGAAACCCCCTGCGCTGTTAAAAATTGTTGATAAAAATTCATATCCTTTTTTTTTTTTTTTTTGCCGTACGCGGGCCTCTCACTGTTGTGGCCTCTCCCCTCGCGGAGCACAGGCTCTGGACGCGCAGGCTCAGCGGCCATGGCTCACGGGCCCAGCCGCTCCGCGGCATGTGGGATCTTCCCGGACCAGGGCACGAACCCGTGTACCCTGCATCGGCAGGCAGACTCTCTACCACTGCGCCACCAGGGAAGCCCCATATCCTTTAATCACAGGAAAGCCACTGGAAAAACACTGTCATGGTTGTTTTCTTCATAGTTTATAATAGATTAGTAGCTATACATTAGATTGTGGAAAAATGTAGAGTAGGCTGGCGATACATACGCCATTTATAGTGAAAGATAATAAAACTGCTCTCTATATGTTGTAGCTTGTATTTGAAATGTTGTTATTACTCTTTTCTTCAACTTATGTATCAGCAATTCTCAAACATTTTTGTCTCAGGACCGCTTTATGCACTTAAAAATCATGGAGGACTCCCAAATAGCTTTTGTTTATGTGGGTTATATCTTATCAATATTTACTGTATTAGATTTATCAATATTTACTCTATGAGAAATTTAACTTAAGTTAAAAATTATTTGTAAGTAAATTTATTGTTATTTAAAATGATCACATCATGGTCACATAAATAACATATTTTTTAAATGAAAAATAACTTTTCCAGAACAATCATTTACTGAGAAAATGGCATTGCTTTACATTTTTTGTAAGACTCTTTAAATGTCTGAGTTAACAGAAGACAGTTTACTTCTTTGTTGTGTTTATTGTGATGTACTGTTTGCGTTGAAGCAGGGGTCCCCAACCCCCAGGCCGAGGACTACTACCGGTCCTTGGCCTTTTAGGAACCTGGCGGCACAGCAGGAGGTGAGCGGCAGGGGAGTGAACAAAGCTGCATCTGTCGTTCCCCATCGCGCTCCCCATTACTTGCATTACCTCCTGAACCGTCTCTGACATTACCATCTGAACCATCCCCCTCCCCCCACCCCGTACGTGGAAAAATTGTCTTCCATGAAGACACCGTCTCTGGTGCCAAAAAGGTTTGGAACCGCTGTATTGAAGTATATATGAAGGAAATCTGGCCTTGGATAGGTTTACTGTTAGGAGAACAGTGTTTTTATAGCCTTTTCACATAATTGTGGATATTTTTTATTACTACACTAAAACTTAGCAAATGTTAGAAGAAAGGTTAGTAGAAGAAAGGTTGTATTGTGGAATCTGAACCCATATTCATGGACTTTAACATAACTGTTGCTTTAAAATCTATTGATTTTCTTGCAATTTAAATGACTTTTCCCTCCATACATGATTATATAATATTTGGAAAATATTAGCTTACCAAGTTATGCAGATCTTCCAAATGTTGACACATAACAGTATCCAAAATTAACACTTGTTAACATCTTATCAGAAAGTGTTTAATTATTGAGACCTGTCACACTTAGGGTGGCAGGTATAAGTTTTATAGATTGCTAATATTCTCTTGAAACCTTAAATTTTATCATCAACAAATACTTTTATCTGTTTTTCTTTAATTGATAGGTTCTCTTCACTCATTTTTAAGAAAATGTCTGCCATATACCCAAGTCTGAGTAAGCATAATTTATATATATGTTCTTTCAGGTAAAAATGATGTTTCATGAAAAAAGTGGCTCGTTCAGCTCACAACTCAGACAGTTGTCCAAGTGCTTTTTCTTGAGAGATACCATATTTTGGTTGGCAGCAGTAGTTTTTATGTGCATTTTGTTGCACAGAATTTTAAAAGTATAAGCGTAGAGATTAGTAAAAATAAATTTTACTTTCTCATTAAGGATCTTCTTAAGTGAAAAGCCCTTTTTTTTTTTTTTTTCTTTAAGATAGTGGTGAAGTATATACTGACTGGTACAGGTAGGAATCATTGCTTTGATTCCTGCTAAGGCACCAGTGCTTTTACCCACCATTATTATTGTACCGTCAGTGGAAGACAGCAAACAGTATTTTAGTATTATTCTCAGGGGCCGCAGAAGTCCCTGAAAATATACCATCTGAACATAATCAGCTTTGCTTCTAATTTGTGTGTGTTTTATTTAGACCCTGCTTTGAATGAAGAGTCTCACTCAGCATTCAAGACTCAGTTATTATTGAATTTTTCTGGAAATCTCAGTTAGATGTTATTTCTTCCTTCAGCATTTTGTTACAGTATTTAGCACAATGTGATGGTGTCAGCTTCTTGAAGTTGAGAACTGTCTATTAATCTCATCATAGTCTCCTATACTTGGTGCATAGGACCTAGATCACAGTACATGACCAGTAAATGCTTGTGGAATGAAGGAGATGATTGAAACAGACATTTAACAACGCCAAACCTAGCCTGGGATCTTTACTAAAAGAAAAATTTAATTCTGTAAATGTTGGTGCAGTCAGATATAAAAACTAAACAAAACATACACAAATTAGAAAGAAGCAAAGCTTATTATTTTCAGATTACTATATTGTCTACTTGAATCTGAAAATAATATGTATTTTGAAAATTATAATAATCAAGAAGAGTTAAAGAAAGTTAACTTCTAAACAAAAATATCAGTAATTTAAAAGTATTTCAACAATAATGAAAACCTCTGTTTACAAAAGAATCCCAAAATTATGATTTCTCGTTTGTAATTGACATTTAAGCAGGTAAATAATTTGGACAAGTTACATAATTAGAACACGAACAGTTAAGGTCAGTGCTTTTAACTTGAGACTCTTAGGTGAGACAGATTATTTAAAAAATCCTGTAACAGTTTCCCCCAAATTTTTTCAAAGTTAAAGTTTCAAGTCAACTTTTATTTTTGCCTCATAATAATTTCAGATTGGTACTGTGTTTATCTTAAAGCATTTTCAGCTTTCAGTTATAGGAATTACATTGAAAAGCATTTTCTTCTTTCTTTTTTAAAGTTTTTTTTTTTTTTTTTTATGAGAAATTTGAAACTTAGAAGTTGAGCCAATAGCATATTAAATCCCAAGCACCTGTCACCTAAATTAAAAAATTATTAGTTTCGCTCCATTTCTTCTGTTTTTCCCTTTTTGTGACTATGTTTTAAAGCATATATCGGATACATTTTTTCACTCCTACATACTTCCATATGCATGACTGTTTCAGCATGGGCTGCCATAAGAAAATACCATAGACTGGGTGGCATGAACAACAGAAATTTATTTTCTCACAGTTCCGGAGGCTAGAAGTCTGAGATCACGGTGCCAGCAAGGTCGGGTTCTCGTGAGGGCCATCCTCCTGGTTTGCAGACAGCTTTCTGGCAGAGTTCTCACTTGGAGAGAGAGAGTAAATTCTCTTATATATCTTCTTATAAGGGCACTAATCCCATCATAAGGGCCCTACCCTCATGATGTCATCTAAACCTAATTACTTATCAAAGGCCCCATCTCCAAATACTATCACATTGTTGGTTTAGGACTTAAGTGTATGAATTTTGGGCTGGGGAGAGGGGATACAATTCAGTTCATAGCAGCGTCTACAAGAGTTGTACATTTTCTTGTGCATAATCACAGTGCCATATTATATCCAACAGAATTAATAAAATTCTTTGTTGTCATCTAAAACCCAATCTATATACACATTTCCACAGTTAGTTAGTCATTTTACAGTTGATTTGTTAGAATTGGGATCCAAAAATAAGTCCATGTGTTACATTTGTTTGCTAATGCTTTTTAAATCTGGGTAGCCACAAGGGTGGTTTTAAAAAGCCAGTGCAGTGGGACAACTGGCTTTTTCTTCCAACAATAATTGTGTAAAAAAAAGTGAAGAAGAAAAAAATAATAAAAAAAGAAAAAAAGGGAAGAAGGGGAGGGGAGGGAGAGGGAGTGCTGTAGAATAAAAGTAACTTAAAGTGCAAAATAAACAAATGTAGTATATGGATTTTTTTTTTTTTGGATCCTTATTCTAACAACTCAGCTGTTAAAAGGTGGAAATATCCTGAATTCTCTGGCTCCAATATTCTAGAAAATAGGGGCGTATAAACATTTGAATTGTAAAGAAAAAAATTCCGGAAGTATTTTAATTAAAGATTTTTATAGTTCTCACAAATTACCTTTGTATTTTAGTTTTAAAACAGTCTTAACACATGAATGAAAATTTTATGTGAGGATATTGTTAGAAGTCAAGATACAATTAACAACTCATGATACAGCTTTAAAAACTTCTCCAAAGCTGAATTCATCACAGTAGTTTTATAAAATTTTGCAAGGAACACTGCTAAGATTTAAAAAAAAATTTTAAATTTATTTATTTGGCTGCATTGGGTCTTAGTTGCAGCACGTGGGATCTTTCGTTGCGGCACGCGGGCGTCTCTAGTTGTGGCGCGCAGGTTCTAGTTGTGGCACACGGGCTCAGTAGTTGTGGTGCATGGGCTTAGTTGCCCCGCAGCATGTGGGATCTTAGTTCCCCTACCAGGGATCAAACCTACGTCCCCTGCATTGGAAGGCGGATTCTTAACCACTGGACCACCAGGGAAGTCCCTGCTAAGATATTTTTGACTGTAGTGAATATATGAGGTGAAATAACATTATTGAAATATGATTTTAACCAGTAGGTGGCAACAAAATCAATATCTGAATGTAGTTTTAAGAAAATTGCAGGAGAAATAGTATGAGTCATCAACAAGGTACATTAGATATTTTTCCACAAATACTTTGTGCTTATGTCTTTAGATATATGCTTGTTTGCTTCCTTATTTATTTATTTATTTATTGACGCGTTGGGTCTTAGTTGCTGCGTGCGGGCTTTCTCAAGCTGCGGTGAGCAGGGGCTACTCTTCGTTGCAGTGAGCAGGCTTCTCATTGTGGTGACTTCTCTTGTTGTGAAGCACAGGCTCTAGGTGCGCGGGCTTCAGTAGTTGTGGCTCACGGTCTCTAGAGTGCAGGCTCAGTAGTTGTGGCACATGGGCTAGTTGCTCCATGGCATGTGGGATCTTCCTGGACCAGGGATCGAACCGTGTCCCCTGCATTAGCAGGTGGATTTTTAACCACTGTGCCACCAGGGAAATCCAGTATTTGCTTTTTAAATTGAAAAATTAATATAGATTTTATTTTTCTGTGATATGCATTCATTTTAAAGCCGTGATTGATTTTTGATAGCTGGATGATTAGTTTATAGTTGCATTTAAAAACTGAGCATTACTGCAGTTATTCGGTTTATTAGTTGGTAGAAGCTAGTAATCAGTGGTGATTTGGGGAATTATTTATTTATTTTTTAAAAGTATAATTTCCACTTTATTGTCTTTCCAGGGGACAGTATTTCTTTAGTCTTTAAGGACTTAGCTCCTTACATGGGCTTTGGTGGAGGTCATGGGGCAGCACCAGCAGGTCTAAATCGGGGTGGAGGTGTTCGGTCCTTCTGGGCTTCCCGAGAACGATTCCTGACTACCTTACTGTGAATGGTACAACTCACGCAGTAATGCAGTTTCACATACAGCTTGGGAAGCACATAGGAGTTGAAAACACTCGCTTTGGAAATGTCCCTGATGGCTGCGGCCTCTACGATGTTCCGAATGACGAACTTCTTAATGGCCTTATCCTTGGGCACGCAACGGGCACAGTTGGTACAGCGAATAGGCTGCACGTGGCCACGGCCCTTTTTGGCACGACCACTGTTCCTTCTTTTCTTGGTCATCTTGGAAGCGAGGAGGCGAAAGAGTGGGAATTATTTTTATTTGCCTTTATTAGAAGTTTAATAATCATCTAGTTAGTAAGTAATGTTATTTAACGTAATAAAAATAAGTTTATACTTTTTAAGAAAACAAACTGTAGAACAGTGTGATAGAAAAAATTGGGAAAAATCTGTGTTTATCAATACGGGTTATATTTCCATGATTATTGTAATGTTGTGTAAATGCTGTAGATCTATTGGTATTTTTATCAACTATACACACAGCATTGCATCAGAAAGTTTGATACCTGACACAAAAGTGTAGCACCTTTGTGAAGTTTTCCAACAACTCAGTACTACATATTGTTGATGGATATGTGTATATTCTCTCTCTGTTTCTGTCTCTTATAAAACTTTATGAAAATGGACTGGCAGGGTTACACCAGAAAGTTACTGCTGTTTGGAAGTAGGAGAGGAGATTGGGACTTGAGTTTGTTTTAAAGGGTTAAGTTAGCTATTTTTTGTAATATTAGCAGTTGTTAATTCTGAAAAGCTGAAATGAATCTTTGTTAACAATACTTTTTGTTCTTTTCTGTATCTTTTGAATTAAAATGGACACAACTGAACATAAATAATCCTGAGCAGAGCAGGTAGTGATTACAAAACGTTAATTATTTGTGACTTCAGGTTAAAAGATTTAATGATATATACATTTTGCATTTTGTCCGTATGTACAAACTAAATGTCATTATTTAATACTTGATAAAGTAAACATTTTGGGTATTATTTAATCTATACTTATCTTTCTTATGTAAACTTAATGCATCACCATTTATATAGTTACATATTTGTAGGCTTTTTGGTGGTTTCTTATTTTTTATTTTACACACGTCCCTTCAGCAGATATCTTTTATGCAGTTAGTTCTGAGAGGAGGAAGAGTTAATTTTTGGTAAATAGGAGTCTATTGAGTCTAAAGGTAAGAGCAATGCTATAGTTTCTATTATTTATTTTTAGATTGTCTTTATTTTTATCAGGTTTTTCTTTTTTAATTGAAGTTTGGGACTTCCCTGGCGGTCCAGGGGTTAAGACTTCGCCTTCCAATGTCGGGGAGGGGGGGCATGGCAGGGGGTTGTGAATTCGATCCCTGGTCGGGGAGCTGGGATCCTACCTGCGTCATGGCCAGAAAAACCCCCAAAAAAACATTAAAAAAAAGAAGCAGCAATATTGTAACAAAAATTCAATAGAAGACTTTAAAAAGTCTTTAAAAATTCAATAGTTTTTTTTTAATCTTTACAAAAATAAGATTGCAGTTTAGTTGATGTACAATGTTGTGTTAATTTCTGCTGTCCAGCAAAGTGATTCAGTTATATATGTATGCATCCTTTTTATTTATTTAAAATTCATTTATTTAAAATTTATTTATTTAAAATTTATTTATTTATTTAAAATTTATTTATTTATTTATTTATTTATTTATTATTTATTATGTATGTATGTATGTATGTATTTATGGCTGCGTTGGGTCTTTGTTGCTGTGTGTGGGCTTCTCATTGCAGTAGCATCTCTTGTTACCGAGCATGGGCTCTAGGCCCCCAGGCTTCAGGAGTCGTGGCTCGCAGTGCAGTAGTTGTGGCTCATGGGCTCTGGAGCCACAGGCTCAGTAGTTGTGACGCGTGGGCTTAGTTGCTCCGCGGCATGTGGGATCTTCCCAGACCAGGGCTCAAACCTGTGTCCCCTGCACTGGCAGGCGGATTCTTTTTTTTTTTTGCAGTACGCAGGCCTCTCACTGCTGTGGCCTCTCCTGTTGCGGAGCACAGG